>PVIA01003954.1:0-152093 GCA_004024845.1 Tonatia bakeri
GAGAGAGAGAGAGAGAGAGAGAGAGAGAGAGAGACATGAATGTGCGGTTGCTGGGGGACATGGCCTGCAACCTAGGCATGTGCCCTGACTGGGAATCGAACCTGCGATGCCTGGTCCGCAGCCTGTGCTCAATCCACTGAGCTACACCAGCCAGGGCAGGACCCTGTATTTTTAACAAGCATGCCTCATGGTGTGGGAGCCACTGGGTCACGGGTGGGCCCTGCAGCTGGCCTCGCTCTATCACACACTCGCTTTTCAGCGCTCTGCCTTGGAGCCTGCACTGCTGTGGCACTCACTAAGGAATGGCCTGGCTTTTGTAGTAGACCTCCCACTGCAGCAGGATCAATGATTTTAATACCAAGATCAAGGTGAAGAGCTAACTCAGGTCCCATCTCGGCACGGCTGCTCACGGATGAGGCTCCCCCTTATGCTCCAAGCCTTTGGTCATAATCACAGAATGTTAGACCTGAAAGGGATGCCTGCTCCGGACATGAGAGACTGGGGAAAGCACTGCTGGGAGGAGGGGTCCTATCAGAGGGTGAAGTGACACAAAGCAGAGGTTTTGCAGGGGGACGTATGTGGAAGACCAAAGCCAGAATTGGGAACTGCAGTTTTGTCCCCCAAGGGCCCCTGCGAAGGGCTCAGCTCCTCCTGGGGCTTTTCTCTTGAATCATAAAGACAGTCGTGACTCTGTGTAAAGGCTCATTCACATTTCCCCTCTCAGTTCCCTGTGGCTCCTCCAGCCCTTCAGAAAAGGGTCGCTACATCCATTCAGACTTGGCTGGCAGTGGCCTGGGGACTGGATGGAATGAAGCAGTAAGAGGGAGCGTGATCTGTGTCCCACAGTGCATAGCTGCTGCGTCCTGGAGGGAGCAGAGTTCTGCTGAGGGGACTGTTGTGTGTCCGGGAGTTCCAGATGGTAAGCGGCAAGAGGGAGCCCACAATGGGTGAGGGTGGCAAGTGGATGACCCACAGATATTACAGAGAAAGGTGGACTTGGTGGGGTGACAAAGGGGGTGGCAGAGATAGGTGGGGCTGGTACTCGGGCCACACAGGTGAGCTCACATACACAGAAATTACCATCAGACAATCAAGGCAGCCTTGAACCAGATAGATTTGGATAAGATTTATTGATCAGATTGTTTTAGAAAACCAACAGCAAAACACTGACAAGGTACATAAATACAGATTGGACATTTTAGGGTAAATTCACTATATTTCCTACCTGCTTGTAGGAAACCAGGTAAGGTGGAAAAGCTGTCCTGATCATACAGCATGCACACCAAACTGCAAAAGGACTTCCACACTATGTAACAGGACTGTGGCAATAGCTTTATAGTAAGGCAAGCATCGTGTGTGGCCTAAGCATACCCTGTACAAGGAGCCGAGCCAGGCTCACCCTCAGAGACGGCGTGTAAGAGGTTTCCCCTTCTTGCCTGGGTTCTTCCAGAAAACCCTCCTTGGCAGGTGCCTTGACAGGGAGATACCTGGCGCTGTCCCTGCTCGGACTCCGTACAAGGAAGTGGCTTTACAGGTCAGTGTGTTTCGGATGCCCCCTTTGTATTCTAAATGTGCGACTAGTACAACAGCAAAGACTACGCGCGGCGCGGCTGCCTCTGTCTCCCCTGTACACTGACTAAGCAGAGCCTTTAAAAGAGACTTCTAAAAAGTGAAAAAAATAAAAAATATGAAAATTATACTAAAAAGATGGCACCACTTTTGAAGCACAACTCAGAACTTCTTTTCATGACACCAGACAAGAGGAGTTGCTTTCCACTGAATCTAACGACCTTAGAAGGGAAACACCACTGCTGGGCGTGGCCTGGTGGCAACGCACAGGGAGGCTGTAGAACCCCATGAGACCGACTGGGGGGCCCCCCTCCCTGGCGCTCCCAGAGCCCCTAGATGATTGGGGAATCAAACCAGTTTAAGCTAATGGAGATGGTTTTTGGCGCTTATGATCATGACACCATAAACCCTCATCCATCCTGGAGCTCAATGCCAGACAAATGAAGAATAAGGAAAATGGCTTTTTGTGCTACATCAGAGTGCTGACAGGTAGGCAATCGGTAACCTGCACCACATTCTACACACCTGTAACACCACCAAAAGGCAAAGTGGTTTTACAGCATTGAGACAACATAGTCTTCGAGATAATTCAACCTTTCCTATATGCCAAGCGATATGGCTGGAAAAGGTTTTCCAAGGGGAAAAATAGGCTCCTGCAAGAACAGCGGGAAACGAGTATGTCAAGAGCCAAAGTAACGTGTTTAAACAATGGGCTTTACTCTGCATCACACACTGCTTGTTCTTCCCATAGGTACTAAGGGTTCTTTGGGTTTAGAGGACAGATAGCCTGGAACTCAGGGCAGGAAGCTATGCCAAAGCAGAGGAGTGAAGAGGAGCATCTAAACTCAGGACTACCACCAGTGGGTCCTAATTCAGCATTCAACAGCTGTCGGCAGATTGACCAATTCCAGCTGATCAGGCTGCTGATATGTCTGCTGGTTTCTAACCCCTCCCATGATTCTTCCTTTTCCATTTCTAACTACTCATTAGCCTCACCCATTGAAAAGGAGGTGCTTATGGGAAAGGAATAGGAAGGGAAAACTATATATGAGTCATTGTTTGATAGAAAAGTTGAAATTGATTATCTATGGATTTCAATGATCTGTGCTTTACACTTGCTACGCTGGATAACCAAAGGTCACTGTTAATATACCTTTTGCTTAGAAATGTGTTTATTATATTTTTAAATCTAGCTATGTAACAGGCATGAATAGTTTAGCGCAAAGTTTTACATCATGTCAGTGGAAAGGGTTTCAGTTTGGCCCCTGAAGAATAGTTAAAATCTCAATCTACTCTATATTGTTTTATAGATTTTTCCAGGATGTGGAAAACACTTTATTAAATTAAGAAAGCATGATTTTCTTTACTTAAAGTATGACATTCACAGATAAATTATTATATACATAGGAGAACTGATAGCATTAAATATTAGGTTTTAACTCTCCATTTAGGACACTCTCACAAATAGACTTCCTTGTTCCTGGGCACAGAAAGGTAGGCAGACATGCCGACACGAGAAAGCACAGAGAAGACGGGGGAAGTCTCAACGCTAACGAACCCAGGGGTGGGAGTAAGAAAACGCAGACTTGAAAATCCAGCTTGGCCAACAATTGGCTTAAGCCAGCCAACCACATCTCAAATTCTGGGTGCAGCCTGACTCGAAAGTAATGAGCTGACTTCCCCAAGACAGAGATGGGAAAGTGCCTACCTGCTTTACAGTCACACCCTGTACAGAATCTGTACGCACCCACACGCGTTTCTCTATATTGCACTTGTTACAGGACCGCAGGAGAGGGCTGGGAGCACCTCGGAGAGGCAGAGGAGCAGCAGGCATGAATGTCCTAAATCAAGCAGCAGTGCCAGGAGTTCAGAGTTAAAGAACCACTTTAAAAGCTGGTTACAGGGACACTAAAATGCCTGGCGACCCCCAGACATCGACGGTTAGGTCCTCACAGTCTCATTTGGCACCAGGACATGTGCGCAATGTGCAGTTCTACAGCACTCGGAGCCGGTCATACTCCATCACTGTCACTAGTGTTGCGTTAAAAGAAGACACTTTAGACCAAAGATGTACACTTTTATGAAAATGTCACACACAAGGTCTTGGGTGTCAGCCCTCAGAAGGCTTTAAAAAGGATGCTGGCAAGTATGGACTGAACCGGACTGTCCTTCTAGCTCCACAGTGCAGAAAAGCTAGGCACCCACTTACATCCCAAGAACCATGGAAGGAGAAGCACGAGGCTGAGCATTCCAGTCTTTGGTCCCTCTGTAAATCCATGACAAAAAGCCTTTCGTCACCCTAGACAGCATGGCTTGTTTAATTCTGGCCGTATTTCCCCCAGTGCTCCAGAGACCAGGCTGGAGCCATGCAGCAGAGCCCGGTTAGACCTCCTGGGGCTGCTCAGACTGACTTGCTCTGGAGAGAACTCCTCATTGGAACAAGCCCAGCAGTGGGTGGTGAGTTAACGCCCAACAGACTGGGTGTGGCAAGATGGGCGTGGGGCCTCTAGCAGAGTTCCTCCTTCTCCTGTCTCTCCTCCACAGCCCTCACTCCCCACAGAAGGACCCACATTCACAGATGAATGGTTCGTGCAAGACCTTGCCAAACGCAGGCTCCATGAACTCAACCCAACATGGATGGGATGTTGTAACAAGGTCAAGTCAGGGGTTCGTCTAGAGGCCACACTTTTCTCTACCCCAGAACTGAACATTAGATGGGAACTTTTTAGCCATGACTCAAAGGTGATTTTAAATCCACACATGAGCTAAAGATATCCCTTCTTGGATGAAGGAAAAAGAAAAACTTTAAAAGCTAAGTGAAAAAGAGGCACTTAAAGGAAAAATGAGTCCCACATCTCCCATCTGAGTCTCCTTTGCTGTGAGGGTAGCAACAGGATGATCAGCACCGCGTGCCGTTAGCACCTGAGGCTTGCCGCGTGCTCACCTCTCACTGACCTGCTGAACTACTCCTGAGGCCCGATGGCAAAGCAAGGGAAATTTTAGGTCATTTCTTCTTCAGAATTAAAAGTCAGCACAAAACAAACCAGAGCTAGAATTTCAACTGAAAAGTGAATGATCCTCAATTCCATTCCTTCCTTGTGCAAGTTTTTAAGATGATGCAAAGTTCTTCGGGAAGAATGACCTGTGGTTTTTCTCCTAAGACTTTTGATCCATTTACTAGACAATGACGGCACCGTGCACATTAAAGCAGACAGAAAAGGAAGCAATAAGCTACGAGAAAAATCAAGGGCCAACTGGCTTTCTAGAGTCACAACCCATCGGCGAAGAAATCGGCAGGTGCATGGCGCAGAGTTAGAGAGGAAACACGTTCTAAAAGGACACGGTCGGCACGGCGGTCAAGGCTCACAGCCCGGAGCAGAGCCCCTGCCCGGCTCTCCTCTGGCCTCTCATGGGCTTACATTTACGTCCCGCAGTGTTTGTGCCACATACTTTGGGTCTGTGATTCCCCATGGAGAAGTAAGAAGTCAAAGAGATACTTGAAACCATTAATAAGCATAGAATTTCAAAACCGCGCAAATGAAGAACTTTGGCCACCATAAGTTTCTTGATTTGAAATGTGCTTGGTGTCATAATTTCTAAGAGCAACAACAAACAGCACAACTACGACACACACATAAGTTTTTTTTAACAAAGCCATTGTCAACTCTAAGCATTGCTGGCACCATAAGGATGAGAAAAGGTTTCGCTAACCAAGAGCTGTTGAGCTGCTTAAATTTCCTCCAGAGTCAAAAATGAGGTTTGGGTATCTCTGCAGCAAGATGTCAACCACTGCTACCATTAGAACCAGCTACTCAGATGTATCTTGGAAAACAGTAAGTTAAACATCTAGCTTTACATACAGCCTTGCAAGATTCTCAAGGTTAGCCTTCTTGTTCTAGCCCCCCAAACATCTTGCTGTTGTTGCAAGATTTTAAATTTTTTAATTTTATCTTTGTTTTCATTGATGATGTTGCTTTAATTTATAGAGCCTGGCTGACATGGTCATATGTTGAAAGTTTGTCTAAAAAATTCTTATCTCGATTCATAACATTAGTAGGTATTTTCAGACTCTCCCTCAGCTCCATCAAGGAAAGAGGGAGTAAGTGTGTGAGTGTGTGTATGAGTGTGTGCACTGGAGCGGGAGGGAGAGAAGCAAAGAAAAGCACAAGGGAAAGTGAGATTCCATAAACTTAAAACCAATGTACAGAAAGGCATCTGATGTATTTTCTGAATAAGGCCTTGATCAGGGTAACCAATCCTCTTTGTAGCACATTCTACACTGCCCATAAATAAAGGAGTCTCTTTAAATTAACATTTCCAGTATCAATGAACAGTCCAGAAATCCTCATTTCAAGCGCTCGATGAGTCCCTGTGTGAGTCCGAGGTGCAGAAGCTGTGTTCGGGAGAGGCTGGCTAGGTTAGGGAAGGCGGCGAGCAGCCTCTCCCAGGCCAGTTCCAGCAGGCTAGGCACCACCAGCCAGATCTTAAACAGGGAGCCAGTCCGTTTGTTCTCATGGATGTTCACCACTCCTCCGTGGATGTACATGCAGCCGGCCTACGAGCAAACGGCAGTCAAAGAGGACAGATTCACATGGAGAGAAACAGACACAAAGGCTGGAGATTCAAGCAATGTAATTCATCATAGGCTGAACTGAGATGAAGTGAAATAAAGTACTTCTCACTGATCCCAACATAGTTCAGGGATAAGGATCGGTTCAAATAATGAATGAGCTCGTAAGGGAAAAACTATAGATTTTTTTTTTACTTCAACAAACATGAAAGTATACATTATACTCAACACAGGGAATACAGAAATGAAAATGAAGGTCTTTGCATTCAAAAAATCAGCAGAATCTTCAATAACATGGCATCTCGGGGTAAATCTATTCTGCCCTCTCAGGAAACCCTTCTGACACCACTGACAGCCTGGACGCCACACGCAGCATTTCTCTCACATTTATGCTGCCCTCTTAAATTTGTAGATGATGGGTTTTCTCCCCTTTTTTCAGAAGAGCTAGCTCTGGAAGAACGTTTTAAAAACACATTTTTAAAAAGGATTTAATGTACTCGCTTTAGAAAGAGGGGATGGGAGTGAGAAGGAGAGGGAGAGAAACATGTATCTATCGGCTGCCTCTGACACGCCCCCCACTAGAGACCTGACCTGCAAGCCAGGCCTGTGCCCTGACTGAGAATCGAACCAGTCACCTTTTTATTTGCAGGCTGTCACTGAGCCACACCAGCCTCGGCTAAAAATTCAAGGTTTGCTAATGTCAGAATCACTTTTTCTTGCTAATATCCCTAAAAAGATGTCCTTAGCATCTGCACCTGCATGGGGAAGATAGGAAAACAAAAGCTCACCGGAGTAACAGCTGCGCAGTGAAAATAAACGGGTTCTGGCATGGTAGCTGGGAGCTTCACCCATTGAAAAGTCTGCAGATTCAATTTCCAGATATCTCCCAGGATCACTTCTCCGTTGTAGCCCCCACAAATAAACACATCTATCAAAAAAAGAGAAAGCCAAGATCACACAAAGAAAATGGGCCACAGCTACTGCGTGTTCTGTAACTAGCTGATTCCCCGAGCTGCAGAGGACTTCAGCAGGGCAGGCCTCTCCTGCTGCCCCTGGTCCCTCAGCAGAGTTCACACACGATGCTGGGATCTTTGCTAGCACTAAGGGTGCAGACCTCTAAGGAGGCTGCTTGTCTGGCTTCTTGTCTAGGTGGCAGGCATAGAAAGGGTGTGAGCGAGGAGATCCGGGGAAAAGACACGAGCCGGAGTGCGCGTGCGCCACAGCGGGGAGGGCAGGCAGCGGTGGCTGCTCACACCGGGCAGGACTTAAGGTCGGCAATGGCCAGATCTTCCCATTTTTTCAAGAGAACCTGAAAATCTGGATTTCCTTAAAAGTGAAATATTTCGATGTTTAGGAGTTATCCATTAACTCAAAAAATTTTAATACACGTGAGCCAAATAAAACACATCTGCAGACCACCAGTGTGCGAACTCTCCCTTCCAGTGACGCCCCGGAAAGGGTCGACATGCGTCTGTCCATGGAGACAGGTGTGCTCCACACGGACGTTTAAACCTGAGGGGAGACATGTACGGAACGCCCAGGGTAGGGCCCAGAAGGCCTTCTGAGCTCTCTGTAGCCCAAAGAGGACAGTTTGGAGCCTGTTTGATGTAAGTGGTTATTTACACCAGAAAAAAGGCCTTCCCAAAATCAGAGTTTTTTGTTGTTTTGCTTTTGTCAATTCAGTTAGTTACAACTAATTAGCCAACCTGTAATGAAGGTTATGTGTACCTTCAAACTAAATGGCCAGAACTAAAGCTGAATTCTGTTTGTGTGGTGCCTGGTCTCAAAGAATCAAATGAATAGATGTCTTAATTCAGGTCTAGATCAAGTTTAAGCCAATACTTAATTACACTACTAAATACACTGGAAACCTCTTTGGCTAGGATTCAAGAAGAGTACAGCTCCGTTCTTTGAGAGGTGAAGCTGAACAACGCCACCATCAATAAGTCTATCCACAGGCAGGAGCACGACACACAGGGCCTCTGTGCCGGGGACGGCAGCATGACCCGAGCACAGTGCAGCCTAAGCTGCTGAAAGGACACGGGCCGTCAAACTCAGTTACACACAGCTCCTCCCAGAAAAAAATTTTAGGTGCTACATCAAACGATAAAATAAGCTGTAAATTAAAAGACAGAAAGGTTATCCAAAGAGGAGTCATTTATCACACTTAGATAAAGCAGCTGCAGCTGCCTTCTGAAGCCAGACAATGCCTCTGTTGTGGGACGGCCAAAGAATGAGCTAAGAATTCTATTTAGCATCAGACAGAGAACAGAACAAACTTTATGAAATAACATTCTGAAGATGTTATTACAATTTTTAAAAATGTTTTATTTATTTATTTTTAGAGAAAGGGAGGAAGAATGAGAAATACATCAATGTGTGGCTGCCTCTCACAAGCCCCCAACCAGGGACCTGATCCGAAACCCAGGCATGTGCCCTGACTGGGAATCGAACCAGCAACCCCTTGGTTCACAGGCCAGCGGTCAGTCCACTGAGCCACACCAGCCAGGGCTGAAGATGTTATTACAATTTTAATACAACGTTCACTGAGGTCTCTACTGCTTGTCAAGATTATCAGTATTCCCCACCGTAGCCACCAACATCGGCTGCAGTGGAGTGCTGAAAATCAGGTGGTATAATAAATGCTTACTTACCATCAATTTTCAACTTCTCTGATAACTGAAGGAACCCAAACATGCTAGTTTACTCTATAAAAATTGCTGAAAGAGGCATAGTTTTATGGATTTCCCTTTAAGTTAAAACTACAAAAAAATATATTCTTCCCAAATGATAGCCTCTTTTAAGGAGCTATCATTAAGAAATAAGACATTATTTGGAATTCCTTACCATTTTTTATTTGAACACAACTGTGACATCTCCGGGCTGCAGGAAAACCTGCCAACACATAAACACAGGAATCCCTTATTCACAGAAAGACTGGGAATGAGCAGCTCACCTAAAACGATCCCTTTGTTGCACTCAGTACACAGGGACTAGCCCTTCCAGTGCTTCCTAATTCCTCACTGACATAAAGCCACTGGAAGTCTCACAGCAGTACGATGTTAAGGTGCCAGGAAAACCGAATGGGCTGGCAGGGCTAGGGGTTGGTTAGAAGTGGCTTTCCCAAGCCCTTTTATCCACAGACAGGACGATCTTGATTTAAGTACCTATTTCTTATCCCACCCACAATTCCCAACTTCCACAGAATTCCGCAATCCCCTGCCAGAGGGGAGGAGGAAGGGGGACAATGGTGGAAAGAAGGGGAAGGGACTAGTCAAAAAACATGTATGAATGACCCGTGGACATGGACAACGGTATGGGGACTGACTGTGGGAGCAGGGGGTGGGCTGGGTGGAGGAGGGCAAAGGGGGGAAATTTGGAACAACTGTTACAGAATAACAATTTAAAAATTTTTTAAATTTAAAAAATGTAAAAGTCTCTGCTCAACTGCTAAAGAAAAGGAATAATTTGGCTAAGGACTATAAGTAATTTCTAATACTAGTTCAACAGATATTTTACTTGTCATTAACTCAATAAAATTAATTTTCCCTTCCAAAACATCTTAAAACACATTTGTTAAAGATAGATGAATAAGTATTATAAATTTACCTATTTTTTCATGGGGTTTTGTTGCAATTTCCTCCCACGCATTTGTTTCAAGGTTGTATGCATGGATCTTGGCGAGAAAAAAAAAGACACACAAACAATTTTAGCTAGACCGAAAACGAAACTTTTAATAGCAAGTACAAACATATTTCTTGGTTGAAAAGTCTCCTTTGCCTTTATTTTTATCTGCTCTTTGCTAATTCTAATATAAGCTAAAATATTAAATGAAACAAGTAAAAATTAAGCACAGATATGATCTCAATATTTTAAAATCATAAAAAATGACGTGAAATGGTGGAATTCTGACATTTTCACATTTTCTGCAATGAATACTATCATCTTTAAATTGATTTTAGAGAAAGGGAGGGAAGAAGGAAGCAGAGAGGGAAGAGGAGGGGTGAGAGAGACAGTAAGAGAGACAGAGAGAGAAACACCGATTCGTGGTCCACTTATTTATGCGTTCATGGGTTGATTCCTGTGTGTGCCCTGCTGGGATCACACCTGCAACCTTGGGTATCAGACACTCTAGCCAACGGAGCTACCTGGCCAGGGCCAAATGCATCATTTTTATAGCAGAAAAAAAAAAAAGCAAGTGTTGGTAAGAAAACACAGGAGATACAGTTTAGACCAAACTCGAAAAAGACCTTTAAGGTTCCAAAGCAGACCAGGAGCTCCCTTCCTCTCTGTAGCCTACTCTAGTTTCCCCCTGGGATATGTGCGTTCAGAAATGCCACGGGGATGGATGAATAAAAGCCCTTCAGAGCTCAGCTTTCTAAAGTTAGTGACACGTAGCCCTAAAAATACCTGTTCTTTTTAGATACAGAGCATTGACAATGAGAGGGATGTGACATTCTGAGAATCTTGGTTCCAATTTTAATTAGTTGCTCCATTCAAGCTACTACATCTTCCTTTTAGTCACTTTCCTCATCCAGCATAAGGGGATAATTTTCATAAAGCACATTCAGTGTGTGATAATGCAGCTGTCAACTGGAGAGCATATCAGGGGCACAGAGTTCAACCTCACATGACAAAGAGCATGGAACATAAAATAGATGCTGATGAAGAACCTTTTCAAAAATTAAAATATCTACAGTAACAGAACTATCTTGCTTATTGAGCACAGTACATGCCTCCCTCTATACTTCTCTTTCTCTCTCCTTCTTTCTAATAATACCTTGTTTAAGGAGTAAGCTGTCCAGGAAGTGCCACCTCCCAAGATGTAAATCCGCTGCCCATCATGTGCAATTTCATGTCTGTATCTGAAACACACAATAAAATGTTTATAATTAAGTGAAAAATGATCTACCTAAGATTTAGCCATAAAGGTTTTTATTGGATCATTGTTTATAATAATAAATTATTAGAAATAACCTAACTGTTTAATAATAGTGAATTGGTTAAATAAATTATAAAATATAAATAATATACATTAGTATGTAAACAGTAAGAATGTCAGCATACAAAATGATTAATATATTGAGAAGTTGTTTTAATGGTATATAAGAGCAGGCCGGCGATAATTCCATTAAAATTTTATAGATAAGTAAATATGCAAAGAAAATTATTATAAGGTTATATCAATAATGTTAACCCTGGTATCTGAGCTTAGGTTTTGTTTTTTATTTCTTCATTTTGCTTATTTGTATTTTCTATAATCTTTTTTCTGTGATAACTCTGCACAGGAGGGAAGCTATTACAGAGATTTAAAATGTGATCTGCCTACATTTAATTAGAAACCCTAGACTTTGGGCTTTCAAAGAAAAATATTTATTTAACAGATACAAAGATACCAGAAAAAATATGCTACATAGAACTATGGATGTAATGTGAAAGGCCTACTAGAACTTTTATCCAAGCAGTCTAGCTACAAGCTGAAACAATGGATTCGTCCATAAATGATTCAAAGAAGGCAACCATGTTAAAATGCTTCGAAGACTTCCAGTCAGGACGGCATCACAGGCAGACATGGCATGACTCCTCTCACAACCACATCAGAATTTTTACAACTAAAATATAGAACTCAGAACCATCAGACATCGAGTTGAATGTAAGTCTGACAACTTTGGAATTAAAGAAACCATATCCATCCAGACTGGTAGGAGGGGCACAGATGCTGAACAGGCTGCTCTCATATACACGTGTAGTAGATAAAAATTCAGGAGGGATATCTTAGTAACGAGGAGTCCCAGCCCCACACCAGACTCCCAGCCCAGGGTTCCAATGCCAGGAAGATAAGTCCCCGCAATTTTGGCTACAAAAGCCAGTGGGGATTGAGTCAGTGGAAGAAACTTCTGAAGCCCCAAGCAGCTCCTCTTGAACCCACACACAGACTCACCTACTCAGACCCACTTGCTCTGAGCTCCAACAGCATGCTAGCCATGCTAGCAGCTTGAAAGGCACCAGTAGCATTCAGGGAGGAAATGAAGTGTCTTGTCATCAAGGTGAGCAGAGGCCATTGCCCCTTTTCTAAACCCTCTCCCCACAGAGCTGGCAGGCTGGTGCCACATCTGAGACTCCATCAAGCTGGCCAACACTGTTTTCCCCACCCTGGAGATCTCCTGAGACTCCACCCCACCCAGCTTATGGGCCCACCCAAGCTGCTTTTCCATATGAGTGTCTGGTCTTGGGCCCATGCCTCACAACTTCCTAAATCCTCTAAAACAAGCAACAACCAGTCTCAGGGAGCCCCAGGTCGGTATTAGGAGTAGCCAGCAAAATTCACAGCTTAGCTTTCTGGGAATCTCCAAGCCCAGCACAAATAGCAGCCATCTTAAATTGCTTTACAGCTCAGGCAGGGTGGCCCAGGGCCACCACCCTGCCCCTGCACAGCTGATCTTCCACAGAGAGCAGAGGTTGGTGATCAGTGATCACAGTCAGTCCCTGCAGCTGACTGGCTTGGGTAAATCTCTCCCATTGATCTGCCAACAGCAACCAAGGCTCAACTACAAGAGGAGGCTGTACTCAGCCCACACAAAGGGCATACCTCATGCACCCAGCTTGGGTGAAAGCAGAGGCTGTGCCACTAGACCCTACAGGGCACTCACTATATTAGGCCACACTACCAAGACATGGAATCAAAGCAGCTCTACCTAATACATAGAAACAAACACAGGGAGCATTCCCAAAATGAGGGGACAAAGAAACATGGTCCAAATGAAGGAACAGATCCAAACTCCAGAAAAAGAGTTAAACAAAATGGAGATAAGCAATCAATCAGATACAGAGTTCAAAACACTGGTTATAAGGATGCTCAAGAAACTTAGTGAGGACCTTAGCAGCATAAGAAAGATTCATTCAGAAATGAAGGATACACTAATTGAAATAAAGAACAATTTACAGGGAAACAACAATAGAATGGATGAAGCCCAAAATCGAATCATTGATTTGGAACATAAGGAAGAAAAAACAACTAATCAGAACAACAAGAAGAAAAAAGAATCCAAAAAAATTAGGACAGTGTAAGCAGCCTCTGGGACAACTTCAAGCATTCCAACTTTTTCATCATAGGGGTGCCAGAAGGAGAAGAAAAAGAGCAAGAAATTGGAAACCTGTTTGATTAAATAATGAAAGAAAACATCCCTAATTGGTGAAGGAAATAGACATGCAAGTCCAGGAAGCACAGAGTCCCAAACAAGATGGATGCAAAGAGGCCCACTCTAAGACACATTATAACTAAATTATCCACAATTAAAGATAAGGAGAGAATCTTAAAAACAGCAAGAGAAAAAAGTCACCTATAAGGTGCACCCATAAGACTGTCAGCTGATTTCTCAAAAGACACTCTGCAGGTTAGAAGAGATTGGCAAGAAATATTCAAAGTCATGAAAAGCAGGGACCTACAGTCAAGATTGCTCTTCCCAACAAAGCTATCATTTAGAATAGAAAAGCAGATAAAGAGCTTCCCAGACAAGAAAAAACTAAAGGAGTTCATTGTCACCAAACCATTATTATATGAAATGTTAAAGGGACTTATTTAAGAAAAAGAAGATGAAAACCATGAACAATAAAATGGCAATAAATACATATCTATCAACAATTAAATCTAAAAAACAAACTAAGCAAACAAGAAGAACAGAGACAGAATCAGGGATGCAGAGAGCGTTCTTATGGTTGCCAGATGGGAGGGGCTGGGGGAATGGGTGAAGAGGTAAGTGGATTAAGAAGTACAGATAGGTAGTTACAGAATAGCCATGGGCATTTAAAGTGCAGTATAGGAAATGGTGCAGCCAAAGAACCCATATGCATGACCCATGGACCGGAATAATGGTGTGGGGATTGCCTGAGGGAGTGGGGGGTGCTGGATGGAGGGGGGCAAAGGGGAAAAATCTGGACAACTGTAATAGCATAATCAATGAAATATAATTTAAAAAAATGCTTTGAAAACTTAATTTATTTCCTCCTTTTCCTAAAGGCCATGGTGCTGACAAAATAAATTATATCCAAATCATTCCAGTTATTAGTCCATCTCCCAAGGCCTCTCATGGTGGTCTGCAATGGTCAGACCACTAACATCCTACAATAAGGATAAATTCTTCCTTAGCGATTACATACTATTTTCTTGAAAGACAACAAAGAGATCTTGGATTAGTCAATCACAAAGATTTTAAAAATTGTTTACTATCTTTGCTTTTAAACTAGAGGACAAAAGATCTCACCAAGTTTTCCAGTGAGTTGAATCCTAAGAGGCAATTGCTATTAGGGAAGAAAAGTGAAAAAGCTAGGACCTACTAGAAGGCAGCTAGAGAGAATCACGTGATGTTTGAGTGTTTTACAAAGCAGTTAAAGTGAAAAAGCCTCCACCACCACCATCCCCATCCTGCCCCCGCCCTCCTTCCCAGGCACCCACCCCATCAGTTTTCACTGAGGACACTACAGGCACCGCACCAGGCCCTGCACTGGGGGCACAGCTGTGCACAAATGAGCTGAAGACTCCTGATATGCAAGTTAAGAAGGGAAATTTAAAACATAAGCAGAAAGTAATTGTTTTGCCTGTGATATGAAACTTATTTACAATTGCTGCCATTGGTTTTCTCTTCAAAGTGTTACTATCTTCCTCATGCAGAAGAACTGAAATATATGAGGACATAACATGAAAAAAATTGTACAGTTTAGAGGGAAATATCGATCCTTGACCAGGAGACCCTGCTTTAATGCTAAATGGGGATCTAACAACCAGCTGGCTATTTTAACCAGGCCAAAGGGTTTTTTCAAACCACATTACCAATATTCTGAAAAAAGTCAAATCTCAGGAAGAAAGAATATATATGCTTTAATCCCAGAACCTCACCTCTCTTCTGGCAGATCACAGGAGAGGTTGTTTGGTTTCAGCTGTGTCCACTCTCTGGTGTTGAGATCTAATTTGTGCAGGTCTGTGCTGTAAATATACCCGGTTGTCCCTCCGAAGACATAAAGGGAGCCATTGATGATCGCCATGGCCTGCAAAGTGAGGAAAAGTGGGCAAGACCGACTTGTTAGCACGTGACTAAAGAATATAAACTCATTAGATGTCCCCAAATCAGTTGTATGAAATTCTCTTGTATTTTTTAACCTTCAAAAATACCAGACCCTTAAAGGATTACAGATTTTAAAGAATGCAGAGATTATTTTTAGAAAGGTACACCTGTGCTCAGCTGGAAAGCAAGCTCTACCTTGGCCAGGGGGTCCACTAATCCTCAGGGCTTCTAGGCAACCAAAGAATTTGTGGATCGTGGACAGGAGCGTTTCCATTGAAAGCTGCTGGTCTTTCTGAGCAGTCTGAGCAAAAATGCGCTCAAGAAAGAGGAGACATGAGAGGAAGCCGCCGGAACCCCTTAGGTAAAATCTAGAGTTGGGAGTCAATCCCCAAAACTTGGTGTTTTCCAGGAGACTCTCCTTCACCGTCAGTCTGGCTGCTGCTATACTCACTCCCTAGGGTCTCAGCGTCTCCTGTGTCGGCACAGTTCCCCGGCTGCGCCCCCCCCCTCCCCCCCAAGCGAGCTCCGAAGCACTCTGTCAGTGCCGACGCCAGCCAGTTGATAAGAAACCAGAGATCGGCTGCTTTAAGTTTAGCCCATTATTCTCGAAGGGTCTCAGACTATGGTGAGCTGCACCCTATCTCTTTGGATGCAACTTCCCAAACCCAGGTTTGAAGTGCAGGAACCGAACTGGAAACTAGTCTCTACATGATCTGGTTTAGCTCAGACCTTAGGCGCAGGGATCACCTACTCTGCTACTTGGGTCAGGAAGCTCTTCAGAGACCCTTTCACTCTAAAGATGACAGAACCCAGACCAGGCGGAGCCCAGTCTCTTGTTGGAGGTGGGAGTAGAGGTGGGGTGCAGTCCTGCCATTTTAAAAACTTCCAGGAAAGTCTAGATCATAATCCTAAAGAGGATTAGAAATAAAGAAGGGGAAAGGACAGAAGGCGGCAAGACACCAGATTTACAAATTAAAATTTCATATCATAACTAAAAAATCAAATATTAACCACAGTAAACTTACTCTCCATTTTAAAAACCGGCAGTAATGAAGATTCTGGCATTGTTTGTCCACAGAACAAACGCACCCGCCCGACCGGCCCCCAACGGTACCTGTCCGTATATGCGGCTGGGCTTCTTCCCCCGGCAGCTGAGCAGGGCCCACCGCTTGTACTTCACGTTGCACACGTGCACGTCGTTGCCGTTGCTCTCGCCGAACGGGATGCCCGTGCCTCCGAACACTAGCAGGTTGTTTCCGTGCAGCACCACTGGGGAAGGAGAAGCACAAGCTCCGTTTACGCACTGGCTGCCCGAATGCGTCCCCACGGAAACACAGGGTATCTGAGAAACTCGAGAACATCTGCTTAAATGCTTTCAGAAGACAGCGCGAACCACCGACGTCCACCCGCTACAGAGTCCTGCAGAAGAAAGTCTAACGCACTCGCACGGGCGGTGTCGGGCAGCTCACTGCGTGGTGTGTGACAAGCACTCAGCACACGTCTGCGGAACTCACGCAACACTCTGTGTGGCAACACTGAGTGACGAGCTAGGGCGCCCCCCACCGTTGGAGACAGTCCAAGTGCGCAGCAAAGCGGAGGAGAACGAAGTGTCATCTTTGCCTGGGTGAAGACCCAGTGGGACTCAGGACAAAGGGGCAAAAGGGTCACTCTGTTTCTGCCAGCGGGGGGCGGTCTCTACATTTTAAATGATGGCTTCGGTTGTCCGCGTCTTCCCTCAGATAAAAATAAATGCCAACACCCTGCTGGAGACTTCGGTGTTGTTCTTCTGCTCCTGCCACCGCGCACATGCACACACACGCGGTCACACGTATCTTCTTGCCTTCTCTGATGGCGAATACTCTCAAAATAGTGCTACTGTACTATTTCCACGGCATTTTTTTTTTTTTTTTTTACCAAGCCTTCAACTGATACAGTGTAAGAGTGAGCAGCACGGGCTCTGGAGCCAGCGAGAGCTAGGTGTAAACTCCCCTGTCACCCCAGGGGAGTTATCAAATCTCTCTAAACTAATCTTCACAGTAACCCTCTCAGGTAGGAGTTACTATTACTGTCCCCATTTTTACAGACAATGAAACAGAAGTGGTGAGTGGTTTAATCTACTTGTTGAAGGTTTCCTCAAAGGAACCCTGCCAAGCCGGGATCAGCCTCAGGCAGTCTGGCTCCAGAGCCTGCACTCTTAGCCACGACCCACAGGGCGTCTCCAAAGCCTCGGTTTCCGCACCGGTGCCATGGCCACAGTGCCAGCACCTGCACTGGAGGAATGCTGAGAGTAAACTGGTACCATGTGTGAAGTACTTCACTCAGTAACTATCACCATCATTATAAACCCAATCTCTGGTCTTCTACACTTTGCCTAGCACATATACGATAGTTCACGTTGAACCCTCTGAGATATCATTAATCCCGTTTTACAACTAAGGAGATTGAAGCTAAAAATCATCTGGCAAGTAATGATATACAACAAATTCAAACTTAGGACGATGTGACTCTGAATCACCATGCTGCATTACTACCAGAGTGAAAAGTCTATCTCCGCTAACAGGGTTGATCATGTTGGTGTTATTATAAACTATTAACAAAGAACATGTGACACTGAACCGGACCTCTCGGACGTTTCAAAAAGTCAAAAGTTCAGAAGTGCTTGCACTCACGTGACATGGATGCCAATTCCCGGGGCATGTACCCATCCGTGCCCATCTGGTGCCATACTCCTGTAGCAAAATGGTAGCGCCAGAGCTCCCTGAAGAGCGGATAGTCTTCGTTGTCGGGCCCTCCTGACTCATCGTAATCTGGGTTATAGCCTCCAAACACGTACAGATTGGTATTATCTGCCACACAGCGGTGTCCACTTCGTGCCGGTGGAGGTCTGTGGCCTAGGAGAGAAGAGCACAGTTTTCCACAGATGGCCCAGCAGACTGAAAGCACAAACAAAATTTGGTAACAATCTTTTTAGCTTTAAGAAGGGGATTAGGGAAGATTTATAACATGGATGTATTATTTATTTGCTTAGGTTATTTTATACATTCACGCACACTACTTAAGATTTTAAGGAGCTGGTCTCCATTTCTATTTCATATGACTACTTTCAGATTTTGACAACTGTAAAAAGATTTTTCCCAAGGGAGGCAAAATAGCATTATCAACTCAGGAAAATGGCTGACAAGTTAGAATTTTCAAGAAAAGAAGGAGAAGGGGTTTAATAATCCGAAACCTAAAAGAACAAATTTTTTATTTCCTTAGAGGAGGAAAAAACACAGGCCAACTAAATTAAACTAAAAATATTAGAAAACTACATAAATATAATCACAAATGTGAATGAGTCATGTATAAATAAAAATACAAACACATAAAACCTATGATTTTTCCATAATCTATAATTTAATTAAAAAACTGGTTTTCAAAGAGTTACAGCAAAATGTAGAATTTAAATACTGCTCCAGACATTATGTCAGTTAACAAAAAACATTCCTACATTTATCTCAGAGAGCTTTGAGTGAGAGCTCTCCACTCAGAAGAGCTGTTTCTACAATTTATATTTGAAAGCTTTCTAAAGTTTAAATTATGTCAACCAGTACACTAAAAGTTATTTTAGGGCTATTTTAGAGTAAAAAAATCCCTAAACTTTACATTATTTCTATTACCCTCATAACTCTTAATGCCAGTCTACACAAAGCCTTACATAACTGCAACATGAAAAGTGCTTAAATGTAAATTGGGTGGAGTAAGAAACTGCTCCAGTTGACTGTTACCCTAAAGACTTATCTGCATTTGTATGTTAAGAGTAGATACTAGTATAATGTTAATTAATATTTAGCACAATGCTAGGCACCTAATAAACATCTATATATAAACAAACACCTGTTGCCAACTTAACCTAAATCATAATTCCGCTTCCTAGGGTGTGCTTTTAAACAAGCACCAGAAAGCAATCACACAGATCTATAGAAACTGAAATACGAACAAACCATGAGTCACTGAATCACTCAAGTCCAACCTATCCGTTCTGTCTGAGAGTCTTTGATGGTTCCTATTGCTCAAGTACAAAGTCCCCAACCAGCAATTTAGAGCCTTTCAAGACAGTCTTGTCCTGACCTCTCACACTCCTAAGTTTGTTTCTGCCTGGGAAGCCAAGTCCTTCCCTCAGACACTGGCCTAGTCCACCTACCCTTCCACGCCCAGTGGGAAAATGCCTCCATGTCCAGCTCATACAGCTCTGCCTTGTTTAAAAAATAATAATAATCAAATAGGTGAAAATAAACACTGGTCTATTCACACTGCTTACATGCCTCTACAGCATACCTCCGAAATGGTCAGCCTGTCTGTACCTGAACATTCCCACTGCTCGCTCACTCACTGAGTAAATGCCTTTAATTTTACTGAGGGGAAAAAACCTACAGCTTTTATAGTTCAGTACCCTACTAGTCAAATATTAGGATATAACATACTATTAATGATTATACCATAACTATGTAAATATATGAATAAAGAAAATAATAGGCAAACTATAATCGGAAAACTTGCTCTTGAGCTGTGATTTACCCCAAGTGAAGAACTCAATTTCTCCTTTTAGGAATCTTGAAACGCAGAAAGTGTGGTGTAGAAGAAAGAGCAAGGGGCTCCTACCAACGTCTAGGTTTGAATCCAGGTTCTTTCTAACCACTGCCCAGAGCAAGTCACTGACCCCCACTGGGCCTCAGCTTCCTCATCACGGGGTTACTACACTTGCTGTTACGTTCAAGTGTTCACTGGCTCATACACGCGTCTTTTCAGGCGGCTCTGAGTTATCTGAGGAAAGACGAATGTATTTGTATTCACCTTTTCAACCACCAAGCTTAAAGCACACAGAGACACTAAACAAATTTACAAATTTAATTTTTCTCTACTCATTTCATTAATTTTTTCTTCTCCAAATAGGCTATAAGCTTCTAATGGCAAAGATCATCTATAATAATTATCCTGTATTACCCACAATGCCTAAAACAGTTGGAAAAAAAATATATATATATAAAATAAATTCTAGAAGTTTTGTTGGTTTTAACTTAAGTCAAAGTAAACAGTGACAGGTATAATCAAAACAACGCACAGCCCTCAGTGGACTTCGGTATTATTGTGCTTATGAGAGATACAATTTTGGGGAGGGGCTGAATTAGGCAATGGTCTTCTCAAAACACATGTGTTTCTAAGAATTAGCAAGACAAATTTAAAGAAGAAAACATTACAGAGTTGCTACAGTCAACAGATGGGAACTCTAGTAAGGGTCTCTATAATGCCCTTTACTTTATTATCTGGAGCCAACAGATGGTTTTAAAAATTGCTTTTGGGCAAATATGAAAGGGCACAGTATATTCTAGGATTTTCTCTAAGTGGTAGTACAGCAGAAAAGACATTCTATTATAAGTTTATTGCCAAGTTTTTGTGACACATATAACTCACATGGATTGAAGGATGAAGAATCAGTGAAGACAGTCTTGTATTTATCCATTCATTCATTAAGCCAAAATTCTTACTGGACACCTGCTATGTACCAGGTGCTGTGATAGGTGCCGGGGATACAATAATGAGACCATTACTATTTCTGGGACTTACAGTCCAGTCCAGTGCAGCAGCCACTAGCCACACAGGTCTACCAAGCACTTGAAATGAAGCTGGTCCAAACTCAGATAGGCTTTGAACGTAAAATACTCACTGGATTTCAAAGATTTAGTATCCAAAAATGAATGTAAAATTATGATTTTTTATATTGAATATATGTTGAAGTGATATTTTTGATATTCTGGGTGAGATAAAAATATTAAAATTAATGTCACCTGTCTTTTACTTTTTTAATATAGCTACAAAAAATTTAAATTTGCAGATCATATAATATTTGTGATTGTTTGGCTCAATTGCTGGCTTCTGTAAATAATTTCATTATCTATGCAAATTAAAATGCTGGGTGAAGAGCATCTAATAATGTTTGATAAATATTAAACATCCTATCAAGGAATCTTATAGTTGGGGGTAGAGGTAACTCTTCTTTCTCTTTGGTCAGTAACTAGTGATATTTGTGTGCATTTTTATAGCCCAAGAGAGACTAATATATTAGAAAGTTAAATTTTCTTTTGAATAAATCATGGGAATTTGTCAGGGCTAATGCCATGGAGACTAAGAATTTTCATTATGTGGAGTACAGGCTCATCAACCTTGACCAAAATGAAATTGGGCTTATCTACTTTAAGGAGTTCTCTGAACCCTCCCCTAAATTCTCCGTGTGCAGATTTCACTTCCCTAAAAAGTACTTGCTACTAATAAAATCACCCATAGAATTAGGTTACCTGATTCGGGGATTCCCATTAGAAAATGCGTAAGTGGAAAATTAAAACCAAACTGACAGATTCAGAAGGGAACAGCCAGCTGAGGGAAAGCGCCCAGCGATGGAGGGCTGAACCATCTTCTCTCCAGGTCCTCACCAGCCACAAACACTCGCTCCGCTCGGTACCTGGGGAGCCAGCAGGAACTCACGGTAACCAGGGAAACGGGCTTTAGTTTCTGGCCCACAAGGAGAAACTACATGTCTGATGTAAGGGGACAGAGGATTAGGTTGCTGCCAGCGTCCTCACTACTACAACAGTATAACGAAGATCCCTTCGCATGATTCATTCATATGCAAGTGTCTGAGTATTTCTGGAAGTAGAATTTCTGGGTCAAAGGGATATACACTTAAACTGTTACAGATGCCATATTTTAGACCACACCCTTCTCCAAAAAGACTGGGACAGTTTACACATGGAAGTGCGTGTGTCTTCATGCCCTCTTCAGCCTTTTAAATTTGTGCCAGACACTGGGTTTAAACTGGTGTCAGGCTAATTTGCACTTCGCTCATTTTTAATAGTTTACAGTTACTGGCCCATTTGCATTCTTTCTTCAGGAAACTGCCTGATCATGTCCTTTGCCCACTTTTCTATCTTTGGGTTGTCTTCTCCCAGATTTGTAGAAATTATGTATTATATTTCTTTCCTTTAATTTTATTTATGGCATCTTTTAACATATGGAAATTTTTATGTAATTGACTTTTTCAATCTTTTCTTTTAAGGCTCCAAGGCAAAGGGGGGAAAGGGCTCCCTTGTTCTCATCTCATTTATCTCTGCATCATTGTAAGATTCTACAGATATTCTTACTTATTTCCAGTAATGTTATAGTTTTGAATTTTAAACCCAGAACCTGACTACATCTAGAATTTCTTTTTGTATATTGTATGAGGTAGGGCCCTAATTAACAACAGCAAAGGATGAGCAGTTGTCCTGAACCACTTATAGAAAGCCACCCCTTCTACACTGAATTGAAATGGCACCCTTATCATACACTAAATGGACATGTTCTAGAGCAGAATTAGGAAAATTCCAATATCCGGATCTAATCACTTTTTACACAAAATCTATTGCCCTTTAAGGATGCACAGTCAATACAAAGCAACATCATGGAATCTTCAACGTAAAAGCTTACAGATAAAGTAGCACGTAACATTTTTGCCTTAAGTCTCTTCCTGACAAGATGTAGCCACCTCTAGATGGTGCTATCAAACATTTGTGAAGGCCATTTAAAAACTAAAACCTTCCTCACTAAAAGTATTAATTAGTTATAAATATCAAATAGCCTGAAGGATAAATCCAGTTTAATTTAAACTGGTCACTTCCTTCTAAACATAAAACCCACCGTGGCCTCCTCCCCGAGAAGACAGAGCTTCCATGTACACCTGGAAGCCTGGACGGGGAGCCAAGGGAAACGGAACCAGCTGGCTCCCACCCTGACCAGCAGCAGGCAGACCTTCCTCCTGCTCCCAGAGCCCAAACTGCTCAGGCAAAAGCAATCCATTCACACCAGCACCCACATTACTTCCTGGTTAAGTAAGTGTCTCCTACCCTGCACGAGAGGCGTATGTAAAGATTTTGCCTCTCAGGGCAGAGCAATCTTATTTCTAAGACAGCAGCAATGAAGGAAACTTACTTTGAAAGACTCTGGTGTTATCCTGAGTTCCTTCTGAGTGCTGAGCAAAGCACACTTGAGATGGGGGTCACTCTGCCCGGTTACACGCGTGGGCTTGCGGGCTGTCTTCACTTCCACTGTCTGTTCACCGCTCCCTATGCCATTACCACACGGTTCTACCCAAGATGGCTCTGAATTACCTACCAATATCTAGTGGGACAAATTCCCCTTTGTGTTATTCTTTTTTTATATATATATTAAAATTTTTTAGAGAGGAAAGGCAGGTGGGAGGGGTGGAGGGAGAGAGGGACAGAGAAACATGGATGTGTTGTTCCCCTTACTGATGCATTCACTGGTTGATTCTCGCACTTGACCTGACTGGGGATCCAACCACGACCTTGGCGTATCGGGATGACACTCTAATCAACTGAGCTACCTGGCCAGGGCTGCTATTCTTTTTAAAAAACTTTGTATTTTGCTCCATTCATCTTGCAATGAGTTTTAGAGTCAGTTTGCTAAAATCTATAAAAAGTCCCTTGAGCAGCACCATCTTATCCTGGTGATCAAAGCTGGCATCACCAGTAATGGGACACATCCACCTCATGTGCAATGAAATGAACACATTATTTCAGTAGTGTTCCTACCCAAAATGCATAAGCTGAATGTAATCATAAGAAAACATGAGACAAACTAAGGGACATTTTACAATATAACTAGTCCTACTGTTCAAAAATGTCAGTGTCAAAGCTATAGATACATGATAAATGAATGCCATACATATCTGGGATTTTCTTTGATTATTAAGGGCTGTATTGGAACAATTGCAAAATCTGAAATAAGGTCTATAAATTAGACACTAGGGTTAATATATCCATTGTTTATTGTATTAATTTCCAAGAGAATATCTTTGTTTTTCAGATATGGAAGCTAAAGTGTTTAGGGTTAAAGGGGCATCGTGTCTGCAGCTTACTGTCAAATAGTTCAAACAGAAGACACTGTGTATATGCACGTGTGTATACGCACTATGCACGCAAAGGGGGGAGGGGAGGCAGAGGAGAGAAGGGGGAGCAGGATAAAGCAAATGTGATCAAGTGTTAACATTTGGGGAATCTGGATGAGGGCTATAGGAGAATCTTTTACCATTCTTGTAAATTCTCTGTGAGTCTGGAATCATGTCAAAATAAAAATTAAATTTTAAAGAAGTTCCTTAGGGATTTCATTCGGAACAACCCATGAAGGAACATAATCTCTAGACATTTACCTCACCTTTTCTTTTTCTACCCATCAGTATAGTTTCATTACATTCTTGTTTTTAATTTCTAAGTGTTTTATAATTCTCCATACAATTGTGAATTTACTTTTAATTGGTTGTTGTTGATATATAAAAAAGTAATTTATCTTTCCAAGTTTAAATTTTTTCCAACTAATTTACCATTAGCTAATTACCTTGAATTTTACAGCAGATGATCATGTCATCTGTTAATGACAGCTTTCAGCTGTCTCTCCAACCTTTCATTTTCTTCCTCAACGTCTACTGTACTGGCTGACACCTCCAGACGAGACTGAACAATGGCGATGACAATGGACATCACTCCCTCGTTTCTCACTTTAATGAGGATATTGGTAATACTTCACCATTACATATAGTATTTGCTATTGGTTTCTTGTAGATAGTCTATCAATAAAATAAATTTTCTTTTATTCCTGGATGCCTACAATTTTTCCTAAGAATGTTATAGTTTTTTAAAAATAAAATTTTATTGAAACATAATGTACAGAAAAATGCATATATCATAAGAGTACAGCTTCATGCATTTTAGCCAAATGAACACAATGAGTATCAAATTTTATTAAATGCTTTCTTTGATATCAGTACTTAAAAATCACACTTCTTCCTTCAACCTAATACAGTAGTACACTACATACATTCCACAGATAAACCAAATTTGATCTTGATTTATTTTTATTTAGATTTACCCCTGCCTTCATATATATATTTAGAATCGCTTTTTGTTTCATTTTTCCACTTCATTGATTTTACTGAAATAATCAAGCTTTTTTCTTTTTTTCCTGAGATCTACATCCCACTACCCTTAATAATTTTTTTAAACTCATAAAACCAAAAACTTTTATTTTTCTAACATTATTAAAAAATAAACCACATCTGAAAATAAGCTTGGCTATTAACGGTAGTTACCTCTGGAAAGGGGAATAAGGTGAGTAAAGATGTGAAGTGGGACCTTTGCTTTTTTAATTCTTTCACCATGAAATATAACACATGGATAAAAGCACACATACCTGTAACTGTGTATTTTAACAAATTATTTAAAAGGTAACATGATCATCATTCAGGTCAAAAAACAAGAGTATTGCCTGCACCCAACTAACCTCTTACCGGCTCCTTTTAACCACAGCCCCTCCCCCACCCCACCTCCTTCACGTCTAGAGGAAACCTGTTCCCTGATTTCCACGGTAATCACAGAGCCTGCTTTCTCTTAATAGCTATATTATACCTAAGTATGCATTCCTAAATAATACTGTTTACTTTGGCCTAGTTTTGAAATGTATTTGTACAGAAAGATATAGTATGTTTTCTTTCTAGGGTCTTTCATTCACAATTTGGTGTTTTTGAGATTCATCCGCTTTGCTAGGGGTAGAGGTAGCCTATTAACTTCCATTGCCAAATAGTATTTCCTTGTATAAATATATATTACAAGGTATCCAGTCTATGCTGTACAAATGGGCATTTTGGTTATTTCAAATTAGTGGCTCCTAATAACTGGCATAAACATTTCTGTACATGTTTTCAGATGCAGAGGGGACCACATTTATTGGCTAGAAATCTAGAAATGGAATTTCTGAGTCAAAATATATGGAAATCTTTACCTTTTACTAGGTAACGCTGAACTTTTGTTTACAAAATTCTTGATACTACATTTTTAATTTAGCAATTCCTGTGGGTTTGTAGACTTTTCTCATTGTGGGGTTTTTTTAAGTTTGTTTTTTTATTTTTAGACAAAGGGAGAGGGAGAAAGAAAGAGGGAAACATCCACGTGTTGTTGCCTCTCACGTGCCCCTACTAGGGACCTGACCAGCAACCCAGGCATGTGCCCTGATCTCGGAATTGAACCTGCAACCCTTTGGTTCACAGGCCAGGGCTCAATCCACTGAGCCTCACCAGCCAAGGCTCATTGTGGTTTTAATATGCGTTTCTCTGATTACAAAAGAGGCTGAGCACCTTTTCCTGTTTACTGGCCAATTGGATTGTTCCTTTTGGGAAGTGCCTGCTCAAGCCTTTTATGTTGCACATTCTTCTATCGAGATGTCCATCTTTTTCTTACTAAATTGTACAAATTTGTATATATGCTTGAGATATATTCACTTTTCACCCTATGTATTTCCATATTATTTGAATTTTAATAAGCACATACTATACCTGTAAATTCCAAAACAAAAATTTAAAAGATCTTTAGTGGTTTTACTTTCTCCCTTCCCCCAATTTGTTTAAATCACCTGAAATGTTAATTCCTGAATGTTAGATGCATACATACATATATTTATATTATTCTTCTACATATTCAGAAATCTTTTAACAATTATACTAGGCTTCACAGTCCCTTTATTTAGATGTAACTTTTAAGTTTTACTGTTTGTTTCCCTGCACACTACCACTTCTTATATCCATAACCTTCCTCTTTCTTAGATTTATTTTTCATTTTACCAGGAGTACCTCTTTGAGTAATTTTCTCAAAAAGGATGTGTGTCATAAACTTTTAGAGTTCTTATTTACTTTGACTCCTATTTTAACATTAGTGAGGCTGGGCACAGTTCTGTCTTCAAAATAATTTTCCCTTAGAACACGGAAAGCAGACCAGGTTGCAGGTGAGAAATGCAACACCAGTCTGCTTCTTAGTCTTGAGTCCTTCTATGTAACCTGTATTTCATCTCTGGAATCATAATAGTTCAGCAATATACAGACAGATGCTTTTTGTTTGTTTATTTGTTCGTTTGTTTTTCATTTTCCAGCTTGTTCCTTAGTGGGCTCTTTATACCTGAAAACTCAGTCTTTTTTCAACATAGGGAAACATTATTTATTTATTTTCTCCCTTCTGCTCTCTTTCCTCCTGTAACTATAAAATGAGTACTGGATCACATGGAATGATCCTTGAAGTGTAATTTCTCTCATGTACTTTCTTTTTTTGGTCTTCTTGCTTTACGGACTGCATATTTCCTTTATTTTATTTTCATGAAGATTGGCCTTAAACCTATATATTATTTAAGCCTCCAACTGCATTTTTATTTCAGCAATCAAGTCTTCGATATAGAATTCTTTAATTATTTCTTTTTCTCCATAGCAACTATTTTATCTATGGTTCCAATTTACTCTTGACTTTGAGGAAACTTCCCATTATCAGAACTTCCTAAAGCTCCAGTCTGCCTCCTCCTTACCTCTGTTTCTACCGCAGTCAGCTGTTTTATTCACCATCTTAGTCTTTCAAGTCTAGTTTCCCGCAAATGTCCAGTGGGCTTTGATCACGTATTCATATTAATAAATAAAGGGCTATGTTGATTGGCAATTGTCAGAGGTACGAATTTCCTCAACAGCTGTGTCACTCCGTCTCCAGTCCTCCAACCGGAGACCGGTCCAACCGTGGGTCTCTGCGGGGAAGCAGTGCACTGACAGACAGGCTTCTCTTCAGACGTGGGGAAAAAGCAGTTTCCCTTACTATCGCCAACAAAGGCGGGCTGTGTTTAGATGGTCCTTTGGCCCTTTAATGGTATGGTCCTAATCCTTGATGGAGCTCCCTTTCTTTTCCTCCCTCATTGGAGCCCCCTCACACGCCACTATTGTGGAGGCCCATTACCTAAAGCTCTGGTTTGTGCTTGTACCCGCTCCCCAGCCCCAATCCATGAGAGCACTGCTTACCAACCCTCCCCAAAGCAAATGCTGTCCTTTGCTCAAAGACCTGTTTTCTAGCTTTGTCCTGGGTACTAATGCCATTGCCAGAGCATTTCATATGGAGAGAGAGAGGCAGTAGGGGAAATAACTGTTTTAGAGACAGTCTCTTAATTATTTGCTCTGATGTTTCATCTTCCCCCAACCTTCTCCTTCCTTCTACATTTACTGACTTTAAGCTCAGAGTTTCAGAAAAGGGGCCTCACTAAGAAATTCTCCTAACTTCCAGCATGCAGCAGGAGCACCTATTTGAGCTTGCATTTTATTCTGTTCTCATTTTTCAATCATTATAATTCCAACTGCTTTATATTATCCTAAATTCTACCAATTTTCTGGTATAATAGCAATAATAAGAATGATAGCTAACATGAATTGCCTAAATGTAAAACATTGACTAAATGGAAAAACTCTTTTTAGGGAAAAAAACCCTCTTCTAATATGCTTTGCTCATATTATCTCTCTTGAGCCTCAAAACAACCCCAGGAAGTAGATACTATTATATCATCATCCTAATTTTACAAATGAGGAAATTGAGACCAAAAAAGAATAAGTAGCTTGCCCGAAGTCTCAGTTGGTATATGGCAGAGCCTGGATTCAGACCTAGGTAATCTGGCGTCAAAGCCTCCCTTTTCCGTTTTTCAATACAGTTATGATTTATTCTTTTTCTTGTGTCTGTTTTGTCATTTTCAGTGATATCTGAGAAGTATGGAAAAGTAAATGGGTATGTTAGGTCCATCAGTGGAAACTCATTGTTTTCACTACCACATTGTTTTCATACCACACAATTTTAATTGCTAGAAATATCTTTTAGAGAAGATACAGGATTGAGTAAAAGAATCCAGTGGCAGAAAACAAGCCTCATGCAACTGTGTTCAATCAGTACCAACAGAGGTAATGTAGAGGATTCCCAAATGAGAGTCTCGAAAGGGAAATTTCAAGAGTATAGGTAAGTTTTGTTTTAACGAAAGTAAGCACTAAACCGCAGCATCTTCATGTTCTCAGCAACTCACCCGTTTGCTGTCACCACCACCACGGGGAAGTTGAGAACGTACTAAGTTTTTAGTCCTGCCCTGTTCCCTGAGTGTGGCCTTATAAATAATTCAGCTCCACTCAAAGGCACTGCCCCACTGTCCCTGCCCTTACCGAGCTTACAGTCTACAGCAGGCATATATGAGTAAATGAACAGCTATAATTCAGTGTGATAAGTGTATGATACAGGCGGGTACACAGGGTGTCATGAGAACAAAAAACTGTCTTCAAAGGAGGTTTCCCAGGAAATAACTCTCAGCATGCGTGTTCAAAGATACACTATTTCTGGTCTCAGGGGATGAAACTGAGTTTGTCCTCTCCCCTCAGTCTGCTCCTCCTTTCGCTCACGTGACACCTGGCAACGAGCACAAGGACCCGTGCAGGGAGCTGGGAGCTCTCCTGACTTCCCCTCCTCTTCCTCAGTCAGTGCAGTCTCATCTAACTCCACTTCCTTAGACTTCAGGTCAATTCCCTGCTTCTGTCCCCACTGTGGCTGCCTTATTTGTAGCTGCCATCATTTCTTACCTTGATAACTGCAATGTCCTTGTAACTGGACTTTCAGTTAAACCTCCTCACTAATTAAAAAAACAAGCAGGTCCTCAAAACTCCCCGTGGGTGGTGCCCCACTTGATGCGGGCCCTCTCTAGCTCCTCTCCCCGGACTTTCCCACTGAGCTGAACTTTACAGTTCTCTGAAAGGCCATGCTGTTTTGCCTGTTGCCATTACTCCAAGTAGTTGGCCCCATGGTTTCAGGATGTTCCTACCCTCCCTTGCCAATACCCATTTGGTCTTTAAGTACATCTCTTCTGAAAAATCATCCTACAGCCCACCCCCTCTCTCCACCCTCCCATGAGCTGAGCCGGGCACCTCTTCTGTATGTTCCCATACCACACCACCTCATCAGGACACTTATCACAGAGAATCACACTACAGGCACTTGACAACTCTTTCTTTACCTGATTCTCTATTATCTAGATCGCTGAGCTAGCACAGTGCCTGTTACTTGACAGGCAATCAAGAAATACCGAAAGAATGAAAGAATGAGCAAACGAACGAACGGACGGACGGAGATAGTTGAGTCTGTCAAAGCTGATGAGATAACCAAAGGGGATGATGGAGAGGACAGAACACTGAAGCAACGCCCAGCTTTCATGAGCAGGAAGGAAGAAGCCAGTGAAGAAAACAGAATGAACAATCAAAGAAGTAGGAAGAAAACGTCCAGGATTATACAGTGAAGTAACCCAAAGGAAGAGAAAACTCTGAGAAGGTGCAGGTGGTCAACAGCATCAAACACCACGAGCAGGTCAAAGAAGGTGTGAACTAAGGCCGCTGATGCCCAGGCCGTCACAGGGACCTCGATGTCACCGCTCCTGAGTCTGCTCCCGCCCCACTCCCCTCGGCACCGAGACCACCCTCCTCAGCCACCATCTGAGGCCATTCAGGGCTTGGGGAAGAATCAAAGGTAGAACACTTACCTGTGCTAATCTCTTTTTTCCATGATTAAAAAGTTAAAAAACAAAGAATACACAAAAGAAAATAATATCCTACCATCAGGTATAACATTATTTCACTATTTCTTTTGTTTTTTATGTTTATATTTGTACAAAATTGATAATACATTAAATAGTATATCCTAATTAAACAATTTTCTTAATTATACTTAAATTTAGTCCAAGTTAGCTTTCTCACTGTAAATCAATAAATTAGCATTCTAATTTATAAATCAAAAAAAGGAAAAGAAGTTACAGACTTAAATGTGCCTGCTTGGCCACATGTGTACCCAATGGTCCTCTTTCACATAACACTAAAATTACACCTTAATTTGTACCAATAAAATAATTTATTGATGCTAAAAGGTAGTACACCATCCAAAGTATCTGATCTTGACCCATTTAAGATAGATTTTATTCTTTTCATATTCTGGAGTTTGGCTGCTAAAAATAAGTTAGGTACTAGATATGGAAACATCTATAGCAGCTACAAGACTTTTTTTCTAGTTTTTTAAAAAAAATAATCTCTTCAGTCAAAATCATTTAGTAAAGTCTATATATTACAACATTAAGTTTGCTTATCTAATAATCTGTAAATCTAGAAATAGTGTAACTCTCTTCTGAGATTTTCTCTTGTCACTAAGGAGTATATTTTTGTGGAAAAAATTCAAAAATAGAAGGAATGTAACATTTCTAAAAGTAAGAACTGCAAGGTCAAAGGATGTGAAGATTTTTAAGGCTTTTGATACAGTGACAACTTTGATCCAAAAGGCTGTTAAACTTACACCTCCTTCAACACGGGAGCTTCATTTTCCCGTAGCCTCGCCACAGTGGGGACACTTATTTTTAGTCTTTGTGAATCTAATAGGTGAAAATGATATCTATTATTTTAATTATCATGTTTATAACAATAGGGGAAATAAATATTTGTTCATCTTTATTGAAGGTTCTTTTTATAAATTGATATATATTCTCCTACCTATTCATATTGTTTCACCTATTTTTCTACTGGGCATTTGCTTTTAAACTATTACTTTATAAGAACTTTTTATATATTCATAATATTAACCATTTGTTACAAATACTCCCACTTTATATCTTATTTATGGTTTTTTAAATAAGAGGATTTTAATTTTATACAGCCACATCAATTAATCTTTATCTCTTCCTTAGAATCATATTTAGGAAACTCTTTCCTACACCCATATTGGATAAATTACTCGAAGTTCTTTTTAATATGGTTACAATGGAATAATAGTGGTATCAGTGGGATGATTTACTTCTACTCTCAAATGCATACAAAGGGATTCTAACTCCCTAAAACTTACGATTACAATTTCAACAGTAGTCAATATGAAACATGGTCTTAAAATTAAGTTCGAGACTTTTCTTACTCCAATTTTAGCTGTTTAGACAATTTTTAAAAACCAGAGTTTCGAGTTTAGAAAGTTCATTCAAAGTTCCCTTTAACCCCAATGAAGCACAGATCTCTTGCTAGTTATCACCCACCTCTCAAAAACCTGTTAGGGATCCTTATGATGGGACAGGACTGAATGAAGCGCCTCCTAACTGGGTCCCATCGTATTTTCTTCTTACCTGTTACCACAATTATCAGCAATAAGTCAGACACATACAACACAGAGCAAATAATACATAGTTACTGTAGTTATAAAGACAGAAAAACAGGAAACAAAACAATACTTGAATACAGAAAGAAGTGATGTAAAGTAGCATTTAACCCTGTTTTAGTAGCCAAAACAAAATTAATATATAAGCAGTGATGAAAGTTTTCAACTCATCCCCAAAAGAATACAATTATATACACCATTTTTTGGAATTCTGGGTCAATTCAACATGCATTCAATAATCACCAATGCCATCTTGTGGCAAAAATTCACCATGAGCTTTACAAACAGCATCTAAGACATTTTTAAAGTCAGTGAATGCAAAAAAAAATAGCTCTGATTAAATGAATTCGGCATGATGGAGTTTCCTGCTCCTCCAGGTTTGGTATACTTCTGTACGCCACACGGTTAAGAGGGTAACACAACGGGCACCATTCTTTAAATGTGAAAGATTACTCTTGGTACTTCCATTGGCCAGGAGTTGGGGGGTTCATCTGCCTTCCCGGGAAGCAAATTAGCTCCAAATTAACCCAATTAAAACTTGGTTTCTTATAAAATAGAAATGTGAGACACTATGTGAAATAGGTAATTCTGTTTCTTCCCAAAGTTTTGATTGCCCCCAAAGACAGCTCTTATCAGCAGTAAAAACAGTTCACATTTGTAGAGAGTTTAAAGTTCACGACGAGCTCTCACACCTCGCCTCACTGGACCCTCACAACAATCCTGTACCGACCCACCCAGCAGCCATTCCCTTGGCCCGCTCTGCCTTGAGCCCTGGGCCAGGCTCTGGAGCAGGGAAAGCAAGCTATGACTCCCCATGAGGAAGGCAGATGTCTAAACAAATCATTTCATTACATTGAATAATTGCTATAGCTGGAGCTATAAAAACTCTTTGAGGAAGATTTATCTCATGTAAAATAAGAAAGCTAAAGGGAAATACGTGACAATGCCAGAGTCAGGATTTGAGCCCAGGCCCTGTGACTCTGAAACCTGCCTTCTTTCCACATCACACTTAACCTGTCTCCAACGCAGTTTCTGGTGTTGGCAATTGGAAATATGTTTCGACGTTCACCAGCAAAGTCTGGGTTTGTTTCCTGTAGTACTTGTACACTGTGTAACTAAAAAGTGGCATTACCTGCACATGTGTACTTAATATTGTGAAGATGACAGACTTGTGGGCAAAGGGAAGAATGATTTATTTTGCAAAATGGTTTCAATCCTTTAAGTCTTTTAAATCAGTAGTTCCCAGGCCCAGCTGGGTAGCTCAGGTGGTTAGAGCAGCACCCTGACATGCCAAAACTGCGGCTTTGATCTCCAGGCGGGGCGGCATTCAGGAGACAACACTGAATGCGTGAATAAGTGGAACAACAAATTGGTGTTTCTCTTTCTGTTTCCCTTCTTCTCTCTCTCGAAAAATCAATAATCTTTTTAAAATTTTAAATCAGTAGTTCCCAAATGTTGGTCTACAGACCACAAATTGGCTAAGGTGAAGATTCACCAGTCTAACACAAAATGAGAAAACTATGATAAGGCAGTGAGTTCTTCTTTTAACACTAAAATGTTCCATTTAAAAGTCTGTCCTTTTTTCAGAGATTAGAAACTTTTTGTTATTAAACATTCTTTATTTTATGATATGAGGGTTTAGGAAATGAAGGTAGGAAATTTCGTTTTTTTTAATATTCTTTCTTAGAAAACCAAAAAATTTGTAAGCCTATTGTATCCCCAAAATACATATATTTTTCAATTTACAGGTTTATGACATTCAAAAGCCCATAAAACCACAGCTTCAAGTCAACACAGTATCTGTTGATCACTCGTGAGTCCAGCACCGTGAACCACACAGTCAAAGGATACGCAGGATGTGTGGGAAACTTCCCTTGCCCTCAAGAAGCTTATACTCTAATTAGGGAGACAAGACAGACATATAAAACAATTATATACCAATACAAGACAGAATATAACAAGCGATTAGCTTAGAATTTCACATTTTTATGTACCAAAAGCATTAAAATGTACCTACCCTTTTACCCAGCTATTCCACTTCTAGGAACTTATTCCTAAAGAAACAATCATAGACGCATGGGGAAGGCAGGACAAAGATACTCATTATATTATTTATGATGGCAAAAAACCAGAAACACTTTCAACGTCCAATGAGGGGGAGACGGTTAAGTATGCTCAATGAACATACTTAATTTAAATGTGTTCATATTCTATGTAACACTAAAAAGTATATACAAGAATATTTACTGACATACAAAAACATTCACAATATACTGCAAATGAAAAAAAGCAAGGTACAAAATAGTACTAGATTATGACACCATATTAAAAGCAAAAAAAGTACCTGTATATATTCATAAAAAATACAGGAAGGATATATCTAATTTAATTGTGGTTATATTTGGGTGGTTATTATGAGTGATTTTTTTTTCTCCTCAGTGCTGGTCTTTACTTTCAAAATTTTCTCCTTGAGTAGGGATTACTTTTTGGACTGGAAGAAAAACAATACCATGTTACTTTAATTTTGCTTTAAAGCTATGATTTAAAAATACTATAAGAAATATACCAAAGTCTTAGCAGTGGTTAGGACTGGGGTTGAGGGTTATCACTTCTTTTATATTATCCAAAAATTCTGTGACATATTATTGTACATTAGAAAAATACAAGACAAATTTAGAATGACAATGAAAATCACTGAACGAAAGTTGCAATCAGAAATCCTTTCTGGTGCTTTCTCAGAGCTCTGTCAGACATCCTCGGCCTGCTTCTCCCTCAGCAGTCAATGCTGAGTCTGTTGCAGGCACAGGCTAATGCGGACTCAGTGGAGCTTATGCACACAAGGCAGACACTGCCTTCAGAACCCACGTGTTCTTTCTTCTCCCAAAGGGCAGAAAAAAAGAGAAACCAGCAACATCACGAACATATGCCTTTACCACTTCATGTACTTATATTCCTGGTTTGAAGTTTTGTTTATTGAAGCTTTAATTTTTATGTATTTAAACTGCCAATCTTCATTTGTGATTGCATCTACTCTTCAAAAGAAAAAACATAATTTCTTCAATCCTTTCATCAATATCTCATTTTTGCTACATGTTTGAATTTTTTCTTTTTATTAAATTTATGTCATTATAAATGTAATCGTTGACTGAATCAAGATGGCTGGCTGAGCAAGCTCTCCTTTCCCCAAAGCCCTGCAAAGAACAAAAATGCCATTTTTTAAAAATCCATAATAAAAAAAAAAAAGAAATGCCCTTAGGACTAAAACTATGAGGAATCCCTGCAAGATGATAGAGTCAGTTCAGAAGAGACCATAACCCCACACGCCCAGAGGACAGGGCTACTGCAAACGGTCAGAGCAGCCCTCAGAATAAACTCAGCTCAGAGGTGGAAAAGAGCAGGAAGAACGAAAACCATTTACAGAATTCACAGCATAACTGACTGGAGGGTAGCAGGAAGCTACGAAGCAGGTCAACTTCTCCAACCTGTTTACCTCTTTGGGTCAAGCGTTATGCAACAGAGGTATAAAAGTGTCACTCCGCCAGGAAAAACTATGAGTTATAAAGTCTTGGATGAGAGAGACAGGACAGAGCTCTGGGTGGATATTAACTTCCAGGCAGAAGGGCGGATACTCACATTAAAGAAGACTGGTAATTATTAGAAGGCTAATAATTTTAGGTCAACATCCTTTATAGACAGACATATGCATAAAAATTCTAAACAAAATACTACCAAATCAAATCAAAGATATATTAAAAAGGAGAATACATCATGGCCAAGTTAAATTATCCCAAGAATGTAAGGCTAATTTAACATTCAAAACTCAGTATAATTCACCACTTTAACAGAATAGGAAAAAGAAATGTATGATCATTTCAATAAATGCAGGAAAAGCATTTGATAAAATTCAACACCAAGCAAACTAGGGAAAAAAGAAACTTAGGCTCAAACAAAAATTTGTACACAAATGTTCATAGAAGCTTCATTCGTAATAGCCAAATCTGGAAACAATTTTCCAATGGATGAATGGTTAAACAAACCCCGGCACATCTATACCATGGCATTACTACCTAGTATCAATGAATATAGTTGTTATTATATGTGTAACGACTTGGATGGTTCTCAAGGGAATTATGCTGAATGAAAGAAGTCAATATCAAATGTTACATATGATATAATTCAATGTACATAACATTCTTGGAATGAAAAAATTGTCGAGATGGAGAACAGATGAGTGGTTGCCAGGGGCTTTCCAGGGGAGGTGGCTGTAGCTATAAACAGGTAACATGAGGGAGCTTTGTGAAGGATCTATTCTCTATCTTATCTATATCTTAAACACACAAATCTACACATATGATAAAATTGTTTGGAACTCAATATAAACACACAAGTGAATACTTATAAACCTCCTGAATTCTGAGTAAGGTCAGTGGATGGTATCAAAGTTGATTTCCTGGTTGTATTTATTGCACAATAGTAACAAGCTGTTATTTGGGGAAACTGGATGAAGATTATATAGATCTCTTGGTATTTTTTTAAAGACTTTATTTATTTATTTATTTATTTTTAGAGAGAGGGGAAGAGAAGGAGAGAAACATCAATGTGTGGTTGCCTCTCATACACCCCGAACTCGGGGCCTGACCGGCAGCCCAGGCATGTGACCTGACTGGGAATCGAACTGGTGACCCTTTGGCTCTCAGACTAGCACTCAATTCACTGAGCCATGCCAGCCAGGGCTCTGTATTATTTCTTACAATTGCATGTGAATCTATAATACCTCAAAGTAAAAAGTATAAAAAATTAAAAACCAAAATGTAGAAAAAATTTACGCTACATAAGGCAGACTGCATTTAAAATGATATATCTGAAACAATAAATATTTTATTTTTCTTAAAGATTTTATTTATTTACATTTTTAGAGCTAGGGGAAGGGAGGGAGAAAGAGAAAGAGAGCCATATCAATGTGCAATTGCCTCTTGTACACCCTCTACTGGAGACCTGACCTGCAACCCAGGCATGTGCTCTGACTGGGAATCGAACTGGTGACCCTTCAGTTCACAGGCCAGCATTCAATACCCTGAACCACACCAGCCAGGGCTAAATAACATTTTAATAATGAGAACTATTAATAGAGAACATGATCTAAGAATTCTGATTTAGATGGCTATGCCATGCGGTGTAGTCCTAACACTTTATACAATTTATTATCTATAAAAAATTTTAAAAGAGAATCGAATTAATAGTGGATTTAGAATCATTACACGGTTGGTAGATTGTTTACTGCATACGAGCTCCATGTCAAGTGGCTAAGCAGGAGTGGGAGATAAAAATCAGTCTGCACTCTACTCCCCCAAGCACCCAGAGAATTATACCTATCTCAAAGAGGCACTTTTTAAAATTTTGCAAAATGGCACACTTTGGGCTAGCGGTGACCCACTTGTTAAGTAAATGACTTTTTTTTTAGCGTAACAGAAATAACGTTTACTGAGCACCTGTCCCTGGTACCTGTGCATACAGTGGTACCTCAGCACTTGTTCATTTGTCCCGGAACTCATGACGAGGGCGGAAACCGATGGTACTGGCGACGAAGCATGTTCTCTTGTGGGGCAGTGTTGTGACTCATGTAAGTTCTAGCAAGTGCCATGAGTCCTGAGCAAGCACCAGGTGCTGAAACATTTTTTTCTTGTCAAAATGTGATGAGCTGAAGGTTTGATGAGTTCTGAAGCCAATGAATACTATACCCATTTTAAAATTTCTGACTTTGCCTTTCAAAACAAGAAGATCTGGACCCACATCTTAGTTCTGTTGTGCTACTTTGCGTCTAGCATATTCCTGAGGAGGCCTCAGTTCTGTCTCAAATCCTTGCTAAAACAGGTATAAATCAACACAAACTAAGAGATGAGTTGCAGCGCTCTGCTGAACCTGTACGGTAGTCACGGCATTATGTGGGCGTACAAGAGCTGCATTCCTTACCTACGGCGCTCATGGAGGAGCTCATGTAATCCTAGCCGCCGCTCTGCGGGAGACAAACTAGCATGATTCCCAATCTACAGAGCAGGAAACTAAGACACTGAGAGGTTAAGTAATTTGCCAAAGGTCACTTAAAGTGAAAAATGTGGTATTCAAACGTGGTTTGGATCCAAATCACTCTTAACCTCTCTGCAATAACGCTCTTAGTCACAATTCAAGGTGGCACCTGAAACACTGTATCCAGTAGAGGCACCTGTCACATACTTACTTGTCCAATGAATAAACACAAACATAGTGAAACTCAACCAAAGATGCACTCTCCCAGCCCCACAAAGAAGCTGCTTCCTCTCCCAAGATTCTAGTCTTACCCCCAATACACCATCATACTGTCACTTTATTAAGAATAAAAACTAGAGTTAAAAATCACTGTAACTAGTGGAATAACTATTACTTCCCATCCCTTGGGTTTTTAGGAGTCAAAAAACCGTTAGGAACCACGGAGCCGCAAGGGGAACGAGCACTCCGATTCTTTCGAGGGCCTTCAGGCAAGGCTGCGGGCCGCCGACCGACTGCTTCTGCGCTTCCCTAACACACACAGGACCCGCGTCTTCAGGGACTTACAATACTGGGGGGAAAGCGGCTTTTCGAGCCCCAGACATCAGATACGTCATATCTTCTGTTTTCAACCACACCCTGAATCTGTTTGTTTTAAGCATTCTATTTTCATATAGATCTCTGTTTATAAGCCAATTCAAATAATTTTGACACTGAGAGGATTAAATAAATGAAAATTGCTGGTCCTTGCCCTTCTTTTTTTTTTTTTGCTTGCCATTTCTGTTGTTCAGTAAAACCTGTTTGTGTCCACTGCCACATTTCTTGTTCCTGTTTTCTTCTGACATTGCTCCTCTGACACTCGTAGCAAAGAGCAGGCCTATCACAAACTTCTTTCCTTCTATGAAAGTGAAGTAGTCACAGCCCATTGAGAAGCATCTCCAAGCCTTAAACTGCTCTTTGTCATTTGGTTTATATTATTATTCAAATATTCCTTTCCTGAACAAACAGCCTTGCTGGTTAGTTTTGTCTCGGGACACAGCAAGGGCGCAGTAGGCATTTATATCGGGCTCAAACTGTTTTAAAACACAGATGTGGTATTTGAAACCAGTGTTCATCAATGACTGAATTCTAACTGTACTCCTACCTTAGAAATAATTTTTTTAAGTCAGCTAAAAATTTTACAGATTAAAAATTAATCAAAAAGTGGTATAATTCATATACCTGTGTTAGAGTCCAATATTAAATCTGAATCTAATAAACAAAAATCCTGGGAACACTCTTGATTTCGAAACAGCATCATCACATTCTTAATGTTTGTGATGGCTGCCAAGACTTCTAAATAATTTTTAAATAAAATCCCACCCTCTGGACTATTTTAATCTCTAAATAGGCTCATTAACTATAAATATGCCATAAACTATATGGACACCAGATGGTCTCTAAAGCTCTGCAAAGTCTGCTGTTCCAGTGAAATGAGAAACGTCCCGAGAACCTCAGGCTTACCTAGCGCACCAGTTAACACGATGCCGGACTAGCTGGCACGGGGTAGGTTTATTAAAAACAATAATAATTAAAACAATAAAAACAAAACAAAAAGCAGAGCACAGGTCCATCCCAGCAGGCATGGCATATGAACTCTGGTGGGAATCAGGTTCCATCGAGCTAATAAAAATGACAGGCTCTCTCCCCAGAAAAGTGCACAAATACTCACAATTTCACATATGACATAATCCCCTGAAGACGAGCCACAGGCTCATGAATTCATGGGCCCCAGGTTCAAAATAATATTAATAATTTAGACCCAGAGTGTTTTCAAAAGGGTAGTTAAATGCAAGAAGGAATAGATTTATTCCACATTCTCCCAGCAAACAAAGCTGGGAGAACTCGTGGAAGTTGCAGTTGAATGTATGGCAACTCCTTGTAATAATTAGAGCCAGCAAATAATCTGACAGTTCTCTTCGCAACAGGCAGCCCATGAATCTAAGAGAGTGAAATAAGTAGACCTCTTCAAAATAGAGGTTTAAAAACAAAAAGATTAGAGTTTTAATAGAAAGGATTCCCACACTGAGCAGAAGTAAGGCAAGATGACTTCCAATGTCTTTTCCATTTTAACATTTTATGATTCTAAGGAGTTTCAGAAGCAGGGGAAAAAAGATATAAAGTTAATTGTAAGATCTCTTTCTTACTGCCTATAGGCTTTGTGTTTAAGATTTTGAAAAAGTTACTCTATGTGTAACTGTGTCAATGTGCTTATCTTGAAATGCAAACTATTGTCAAAAGATGTTTTTCTTAATTCAGTATTGCCTCCTTCCTTTTCATCTCCAGCAAAACTCTATATTTTAAAAGAATAAGTAATAGAGACCATCTTGCAACCCTAAAACATAACCCAATAAAATCAGTTTCCTAACAAATAAATTTTATATCCTAATTATGTGGAAATAAAAATTTATAGTAATAATCCACTCAAGAATTGGACTACATTATTTGGTCTTTTCATGCTTCTGGATTTCTTACACTCTAACGTGAGTATCCAGAGAATAACCTCTCTCCTCAAAAACATCCTTGAGAGAAAGGAAAAAAAAAACTGTGTACAGGGTCAATGTGGACAGAGAACACTGAATAGGAAAAGCAGATTTTTAATCAATACACTTTGACAATGCCTGTTGACCTGGAATTCTGCGACCTCCCCCCTCCTTGAAGGAGCACCAGAGACGGGCAGCTCCATGGAGCACAGAGCCCTCCCTATTTCTGCAAGTCAAACTAAGGGACTAAGGTGGAAGAACATCCACAGATCCTAATGTTAAACCCAGAAATGTCATTTATTTCTTTTACTACTCATTCTGTCCCTTGATTAAAACTAAAACAGCAATCACTTTGAAGGGGAAATACAACGGGTCTTCATGAACTCACTTCTCTCAGGTCAGCACTGTCTGCTGGCAAACGCAGCATCTTCCAAGGAGACACTTGGACTTGACCAAAGGCAGTAAAAGCTTGTGTTGGACTAAATCTGGCAAAAGGCAACAAGATCATCACTAAACAGCAAATTTTTGATGCCTGACATTTTAAAAACTGTTTCAAAAAGTCTAATATTTAAAAACAAGATATTCTAAAACACTGACAATGACTGTTAATGTAATAGAGAGTCAATAAGAATATCTTAAATACAAAACTAAAAAATGTCAGATCCAAACACTGCCTGCCAACGTAGACATGGTGTCTAGTAAGACACCTGCGTGAAGCATTATATTCAGAAGGAACAGCTGTTCTTTATTCAGAAATAAAAATGTCAAAGATAACATTTTATAAGAACATTTGCACTGAAGTATTTTTTCTATAAATGCAGAATTCAGTTTCAAACTTCAAATTATAATTGAGCAGAAAAAAATGTTGATGTAGCTTTAAGAAGTTATTTCTCTTCCTGAAAGGTTTTCTCAATATTTTGTTTTGTATATACACATGAATTTAAAGCTAAATATACGACCTCTTTCTCAAGTACCCAGTTTGGAGTGCATGTTAGAAACTTCATATTCCTCCATCAGGTTTGTGCATGTTTTAAGGAATCTGTTTTATGTGACACCAAGATGTTTGTGGTTAGCATTTAATCAATTACACATCTGATTTAAATTAACTGAGTTGACAGTTTGTTGAAACCATATGGCAGGAGCTACTAAGGGTAAAAAGGGAAACAACTCAAAAAAAAAAGCAAAACACCATTTAATTCCAGCAACTATTTATCTCATTTTTTTGCTAGTCATCATACTTCTAATGTCACTATCTAGTCTTACAGACAATTCAGTGATCACATCTTAAATAAAGCTTAGAGCAAAAACTCGAAAAACAAATATAAAAGGGATGTGCAGGCTGGACTCTAAATGCAACAGGAAGCCGCTTTTGCGCTGGGAAGCAATAATCTTAGTTGTGCTTTGGGAAGATTAATCTTGTCTCAGTACATAGGAAAGGAAGACTGGGAATAGGAAGTGCACACTGAGAATGACAAAAACATTATTAGCACAGTCCAGTTTAAGGCAGCGAAGGCCTGAATTACAGGAGTCACAGAAACAACTGGGCAAGGAGGGCCGCAGAGAAGAGCACAGCACAGTGGCAAGGAGCGTGGACTTCAGAACCACACTGGCCACGTCCACGTTCAGGCTCTGCCTCTTGCTAGCTACGTGGCCTTGGACAAGGTCTACCCTCTCAGTCTTAGCTTCCTTCTCTATGAAAAAGGGGCAACAATAGCACCTACTCCTCCGTGGGTTATGACTACAGGTTTAAAAGTGCCTGGCTAGTAATATTGTTAATTGGGATAAAACATAAAGACTCAAAAGACTGGATGGTTGGGAAAGGTGAGTAAAATAAAAGGATAAAGTGTGAATTTTTGAGTCTTATAACTTGAAGAAAACTTTAAAAACACAAATATTAAAGAGTAAATTAGCAGGCCCTGACTGCTGTGGCTCAGTGGGTTGGGCATCATCCCACAAACTGAAAGGTCACTGGTTCAATTCCCAGTCAGGGCACACGCCTGGGTTGTGGGCCAGGTCCCTGGTTGGGGGCAACCAATCAATGTTTGTCCCACATATCAGTGTTTCTCTCCCTCTTTCCCCCTCCCTTCACCTCCCTCTAAGAATAAATAATAAAATCTTTTTTTAAAAAAAGAGTAAGTTGGCAATATTAATCACTATGTATTGCAGCAACGTTTTTAAATAGAAGATTGGAAATAATCTACATAAATAACTACCATTTGTGTAGCTGGTAAATTATTGTAAATCCATGTCATGACCGGTGTGGCTCTGTTGGCTGGGCATCGTCCAGCAAAGTGAAAGGTCACTGGTTCGATTTATGGTCAGGGCACAGGCCTGGTTTGTGGATTTGGTCCTGGGCCAGGGCTCTTATGAGAAGCAACTGATTGGTGTTTGTGTCACATCTACGTTTTTCTCCCTCTCTTTCTCCCTCCCTTCCCCTCTGTCTAAAAATAAATAAAATTTAAAAAATAAATTATTGTGCATCTATACAACACAATACTGTCAGCCATGAAGAAACATCAGATTAATCTAACTGTGGTAATATAGACCAATCTCCAAATATATTTTTAGTTAATGGGGGGAAAAAAAGGCTGGTGCAGAATGAATACTTTATGCGGTGGTCTAATTCATTTAAAATTAAAGATAACATATGCCTACATGCATGTATATACACATTCTATTTCTGAAAAGACACACCAGAAAGTCTAACAGAGGACTCTGACTCTCGGCAATGAAAATACAGGACCAGGAATCTGCGGTGTAAGAGAAATTTTTGCCTCCCTTATACTATTTGATTTTACTATGTTTATGTGGTAATTTTCAGTTTAAAAAATTAATTTAAAAAATACAAGGGGTAGGAAAGAATGAGTTCAATAAAAGAAATCAAATTCACATATTTAAGTGAGCATAACTGTTACGTGTTTTATAAGCTTGCTCATATAGACACTGGTAACAGTCTAAGACCTGGGGGTTCAAAAACACCAAAGAATGGCCTCAAAATTACTTTTGGGAGAATAAACAGAGAACCTTAAAAATTAAAAACTAGGCTGCATTTCAAAATTCTAAATTTATGTCAGTTTGTGGTTTGATTTTCCCAAGTTATAAATAGTTAATAGCTCCCTAGGCCAGCCCACAGAAGCCCACTACACGCACAGTGATAAGCTGTACTCGTAGTACTGTAACTGTAGTCCACGGTCTATCACTTTGAAACCTTATCTTACTCAAGTCTCAGGCACTTTGGACAAGATCTCCCTCCTTCTCAAAACATTTTCTTCTCTTGGCCTTCCTCTGTGAAACCAAGCAGTTCTGGTTTTCCTTCTATTTCACTGACTTGCGTGTCCTTTCCTTCTCACCTGTAAGAGTTATAGTCTCCTGCCCTGACTTCTATGTGACTTTCCTGGGTGACCTCCTCTAGTCCATTGGCTTCAAATACCATTCATATGCTAATAATTCCAAAATTTCTATCTTCAGCCTCCACCTCTCCTTTGAGTTTGATTTACACTGAAGACTGTCTACCTGATATCCTCTACTTGGCGGTCAAACAGGCATCTCAAACTTAACATAGCCAAAACAAAACTACTGACTGACCCCAAACTCTTCCTTCTTCCAGCCTACTCATCTCGTTCAATGACACCACCCTTCATCCAGTTGCTTTGGACAAAAATTTAGGAGCCACACTGATTCCTCTCTGTCACACCCCACAGTAAATCCTGTAATGCTGCTTTCAAAATACATCTCGTAGTAAGTCACTCCTCACCACCTACACCACTGTACCCTCGTCCAAGCCAGCATCACCGTTTTAGGAGACTGCAGCAGTAGTCTAAATGGCCTTTATACTACTTCACTTCTGCCATTGCCCACGATCCCTTTTCCATTCCGAAGCTCAAGGGAGCCTTGAAAACAGCAAGCCACACCCCCTGCTCACAATCGCTAGGAGTGCCCATTCATTTTTAGAATACAGAAAGGTCGCAAAGTCAGTTTCAGATGTGCTGAACTTGGGAGGTCTCAGACCTGTCAGCGGAGACGATGGAGAAAGCAAGTACATGGGTTTCAAGAGAGACCTGGGATAAGTCACAAAGTGGCCTTACTCACTTGCGTGTGAGTGAAAAATGGAAACCTGGATTTGGAAGAGAATTCCTAAAATAGCTAAAAAAAGAAGGGCAGTCACAGCATCGAGACTTGAGAACTCTGACACATCAAGGCCTGGGAGGCAAGGAAGAGTTGACAAGGACTGAGTACGAGGGCCCAGATACACAAAAAGCAAAACAGACCCAGTGCCAGAAAAGGGTAAAGGACGGTTCAAAATGAAGAAAGATCAAATATAGACGGAGATTAAAACCCAGAGAACAGAAAAGAAGGAAAATTAAAAATAAAACCAACGCAAAGCTGAAATCTTCATCGCAGGTAATACGAAGGAGGTCACACACGCTGACAACGCAGTAAGGGATGGCAGGACTCAGAAAGACAAGCTAGACGTAAATGAACTCTGAAAACCATGAAACATTACTGGAAGGATTCAAGAAGATCTAAATAACTGGAAAAACGTCCCATATCCAGAGACTGGAAGACTGAACATTATTAATCTTCCCCAATTGAATCCCACCTGAGTTCTCCAAATCAACAAGCTGATTCTCAAATTTAAATGGAACTGCAAGGGACCCAGGAGAGCCAAATCAGCCCTGAAAAAGAATAAAGTGTCCCTGGCTGGTGTGGCTCAGCGGAGTGAGCAACAGACTGTGAACCAAAGGGTCACTGGTTTGTCCTCAATCAGGACACACGGTTCGATTGCAGGCTGGTCTCCAGTAGGGGGCGCATGAGAGACAACCACACATTGATGTTACTCTCGCTCTTTCTACCTCCCATCCCCTCCGTCTAAAAATAAATAAATAAAATCTTAAAAAAAAAAAAAAGAATAACGCAGAAGGACTCACACTTTCTGATTTCAGAACTTACTACAAAACAAGGATGACTGAGGCAGTACAGTACTGATACATGGATAGACATACAGAGCAATAAAATAAAACTGGGAGTCCAGAAATAAACCTATGTGTTTATGGTGAACTGATTTTTGACAAGAATGCCAAGGTTATTTAATGGGGAAAGAATAGTATTTTCGACAAATGGGGCTGGGACAATAGGACAGCAGGTTGAGATAACCCTTGCCTCATGCCAAACATAAAAATTAACTCAAAATGAATCAAAGACATAAAGAGTAAGAGTAAACTATAAAACTACAAAAAAATGTTTAGGTCTTCATGACTTTAGAGTTGGCAAAGGATTCTTAGATCTGACACCAAAAGCAAGAACAAGAACAACAAAAATAGATAAACTAGACTCCATCAAAAATGAAAACTTTTGTGCTTCAAGGGACACAACGTGGAAAGACAACCACAGAACGGAAAAAAAATCCACAAATCATATGTCCCAGGGCTGCCCAACCCCGGGCTCAAGCAAAGCTCATCTGAGCTCAGCCTTCTGCTCCCCTCCCCCAGCAACCAGTGCCTGGTACCAAAAAGGCTGGGTACCACTGAGAGTGATAAGGGACTTATATCTGTATATATAAAGGACACTTACAGTTCAATAATAAAAAGACAAATGATCCAATTAAAATTAGGTAAAGAATCTAACAGACATTTCTCCAAAGAAGACACAGAACTGGTCAACAAGCACAAGAAAAGATGCTCAATGTCAATTATACCTCAAAAAAGCTAGGGGAAAAAGGAAGGAAGCAAGAAAGAAAAGTAAAGTTGATCAACATTACTAGTCATCAGGTAAATGCAAATCAAAAATTACAATAAACCTTGGCTGGTGTGGTTCAGTGGATGGAGCACGAACCAGCAAAGTAAAAGATCTCTGGTTTGATTCCTGTCAGGGCACATGCCTGGGTTGCAGGCCGGATCCCCAGGTGGGGCCATGCAAGAGACAGCTGATCAATGTTTCTCTCCCTCTCTTTCTCCCTCCCTTCCCCTCTCTCTAAAAATGAATAAATAAAATCTTTAAAAAAAAAAACTACAATAAGATACCACTTCATAACCACCAGGATGGTTAAAAATCAAAACAGTCAGGTAACAGCAAATGCTGACAATGATGTGGAGAAACTGGAGCCCTCATGCAATGCTGGTAGGGATGTAAAATTCCAGCTGTTTGGGAAAACAGCAGTTCCTCAACTGATTAAAGATAGAGCAGAGAATTACCATATGACTGAACAATTCTACCAGTAGGTACACATACCTAAAAGAAATAAAAATATACGTCCACCCAGAAATCTGTACACAAATGTTTCTATCAACATTATCTACATTACCCAAAAGTGGAAACAATCTAAATGGCCATCAATGGATAATGGATAAATAAAATATAGCACATCCATACAATGGAATATTATTTAGCCAAGAAATGAACAGAATACTGATACCTGTGCTTCCACATAGATGAACTTTGAAAACATTATACAAAGTGAAAAAAAGGCAGTCACAAAAGACCACATAATACATGATTCCATTAACATGAGAAAGTTCATAATAAGGAAATCTAGAGCAACAAAAAGTAGATTAGTGGCTGCTTAGGGCTGGGGGGAAGGCTTGGGAGCAGGGGGATGAGAGTGACAGTTAAAGGATATGGGGTTTCTTCTTGAGGTGATGAAAATGTTTTAAAATTGACTGTGGTTACAATTATACATATCGGAATATACTAAAAACCACTGAATTGTACACTTTAAATGGTAAATTATATGGTATATGAATTGTGTCTCAATAAAGCTATTAAACATAAATGGAAATGTTAAGAAAAAGTTTAAAAGGATTAACCTCTCGTGCTAGAATAAATAAATCAAAAATGGAACTGCAAGCTATTCATAAAATAACTACGCTAAGTAGCCTATAACCTAAAGGACACAACTAAAGCAACACACAAACGAAATTTTCTTTAATATTTTATTTTTTAGAGAGAAGAGAAGGGAGGGAGAAAGAAAATCATCAGCTCAGTTGCCTCTTGCACACCCTCAACTGAGTGCCTGGCCTGCAACCCAGGCATGTGCCCTAACCAGGAACTGAATCAGTTACCTTTTGGTTCACAGGCTGGCATTCAACCCACGCAGCCACACCAGCCAGGGCTGAAGTCTTATTAATTTAGATACTTGGGAAGAATGAAAAGAACATTAAGCATCCAACGTAAGAGGATAAAGCAACAGCCTTAGCCAGGCGATGCAGTTGCTGGAGCACTGTCTCTCCCACCAAAAGACTGCAACTTTGATTCCCAGTCAGGGCACACACCTAGGTTGTGGGTTCAATCCCTAGTTGGGGTGCAAATGGGAGGCAACCAATCAATGTCTCTCTCTCTCTTTCTCTCTCTCTCTCAAATCAATAAACATATTCTCAGGTGAGGATTAAAAAACATATATAGAAAAACAACCACAAAATAAACCTAAAAAAACTAAAGGAAGGATTTAAAAACACAAAAGAAAAAATTAATATAAAAAGTAAAACTAATTTTTAAAATCCAAGAGCTGGTTCTAAACAGAAAAAGGGGCAAGGCCTCATTTGTACAAGATAAGAAGTGACAATGAGTGAAGTGACAGTGTAGTCAGAGTCACGGGAAATTTTTTAAACCATACAGGGTGTCCAACCTCCTCGGCGTCCCTGGGCCACACAGGAAGAAGAGGAGTTGTCTCCGGCCGCACATTAAATACACAGACACTAACAAAAACTGATGAGCAAAAAACGGTTTGAAGTAAATTTATGATTTTGTTTTTGCTTTTTGAAGTGAACATATCCTCATGATTTTATTGTCATATAATAAAGCAAAAAATGAAGCTTCGGACGGGACCACTTGGCCCTTTCTCTTCTCACCTCCTCCCCGTTCAGAATGCCGGTATCTCTGAACAGCCAGCACTCTCTTAGATCTGCAGCTGGGCTCAACACACTCAAGCCTCAGCACAATCTCCTTTGTTGTTTTAGCATTTTTTTTTTCCAGAAAATCAGCTTAGTCTGCCCACCACAGCCACCCTGCTTCCCCTGCGTGTACAGAGGATCCTTACCCTCCTTGTACTGTGTTACCTTGGGGAGGCAGGGCGGCAATGCTTGCCACACTTCTCACAGACCGTCTGGCGGGTTTTAGGGACGTTCACTGTGTCTTCAAGAGCGCTCACAGCACAGAAAGGCAAATTTATGATTTTGTGTTGGGCAGCATTCATAGCCATCCTGGACTGCATGCGGACCAAGGTTAGCCACCCCTGCAAAGGATATCTTGCTCAACTTCACACAAGTAATTCTGAAAACTTGGATAGCATGTGTTATTTTCTAGGATAACATAAATTATCAACGCTTACTTCAAAAGATATAAATTGTAAGCAGTTAAATTGCCACAGAAGTAGAGATAATTGCCGAAGAGCTACTATCGCCCCAAAATACTCAAGGTGACTTTATGGGCAATTCAACCAATCTTTTAACTTCAATGCCATTTAACCAGAGAGGGAAAGAAAAGAAAAAAAAAGCATAGACAAAAGTTATTTTTATGAAAGTGGCATAATTCAACAAAGATAAAACACAGAAAACTGCAAAGCAATTTAGCTTATGAGGAGTGACGCAAATTTTTCAAATAAATTTTAGTAAACAGAACCCATCAGTGTATTTAAAATAATACACAACGACAGAGTGAGTGGACCCACGCTAAGCTCTCTCTGAGGAATGCATGGATGGTCCCAGTAGTCAGTCTATTAGGACAATTCACCACAATAGTAATCAAAGGAGAAAATTACATAATTCCCACAGGGGCTGAAAGGCATTTGACAAAATCTACTTTCATGTTTAAAAGTCTTAATTAAATGTTAGAAGCTGACTACTTTCACGTGATAAAGTATGCGCACTTCAGTCTAAAGTCAGATCTAACCTTAACAGGAAAGCACTGACAACATGCCACTGAACTCAGGAATGAGACAAAGACCCACTACTACCTTATAGTATTTTTGGAAAGTACTAGACAAATCAAGTTGGTAAAAGAAATAAGGATAAAATTGGAAAGGAGAAGATAAAATTATCTTTATTTGGTAATCTTATATTTAACTGCAAAACCCTAGAAAAACAACTCTCTTTTTTATGATTATTTACAGAGAGTATTAGAATTCCAAAGGTGGCTATGTATAAAATTAATACTCAGAAATCAATACCATTCCCGTATTCAAGACAAAAGTTGTAATAGAAGTAGGAACCCCATTTACAAATATCAACAAAAAAGAGAAAATACTGAGGAATAAACATAATAATAAGTGTGAGAGGGACATTATGAAAAAAAAGTGTAAATGTTACTGAGGGATGCAAGACAAAACTTGAACAACAAGAAATGAATATATACCCTGTTCTTGAACAGAAGATTGAACCTCAAGTAGATGTCAATACAACCCAGTGTCAGTGTGGGGACTGGGATGGGGAAGGGTAGCGTGATAAGCAGATTTTAAGTTTTATGGAAAAATAAACAAGCAAGAGCCCTGGCTAGTGTGGCTCAGCGGATTGAGTGCCGGCCTGTGAACCAAAGGGTCACCGGTTTGATTCCCAGTCAGGGAAACTGCCTGGGTTGTTGGCTGGGCTCCTGGTTGGGGGCGTGGGAGAAGCAGCCATCTCATGTTTCTCTCCCTCCGTTTTTCCCTCCCTTCGGCTCTCTCTAAAAATAAGTAAAATGAAATCTTTAAAGAAAAGGAAAAATAAACAAGAATATCCAGGAAAACACTGGGAAGTAGCATGGGAGAGGACTATGATAGAATAATGAACTCATTAGATATCAATAGTAAGAACTCAATGAGACAGAGAAAAAGTCCAATAGAACCCACAATCAGATCTAAGAACTAAATAGACCTGCAGACAATGTCTCAGCACAGTGACAACTGGATAGCCCCCTGGAAGAAAAGTAAAGTTGGATTCCTACACCTCAGTATCGGACACAAGTTATATTTTGTATAGATATGTGCATTTAACTTAAAAATAAAGTTGATACAAATACCTGGAAAAAGAACAAGAATTTTCATTTTAGTCAAAAATAATGTTGAAATTGGGAAGACTTTTCTATGATACAAAAATTCAAAACGGATTGATAATTACAACTATAACATTTTTTCCCTTCTGCTAAAAACATATACTATTAAACAAAGTCAACAGCCAAATGACAAATTGTGAAAAATATCTGCAACATATATCAAAGACAAAACACCAAATTCCTAAAAACAGAGTTCCTATAAACAATATTAAAAGAACAAAAAATATATAACCACATGAATAAAAAACATAGATGCTATAAATAAAGAAAACAAATATGGGTCTTATACCTCCTGAAAAGGTGGAAAAAGATACCTACTACATTGGGTGTTTTAAAAAATCTAATAACCCACTCTGTTATCAGGGGTAAGGGAAGCCAGCACTCCAACTCCAATAGTGGAACATAAACTGGTACAACCTCTGTGGAGGGCGTTTTGACAATATCTATCAAAGTTTAAATAGTACGTATCCTTTGACCTGCAATTGTACTTCTGGGAATGTATCCTAAAGACAGACTCACTCCATGTGCAAAGTTATGGATGCACAGTGATATACACTGTATCGCTATATGCATTAGCACGACTAGAAACATTTTAAGTGACCAGCCAAACAAAGAAATGGTACCTCCCTCTCACCCCCTGCCCTACATCTTTCTGAAAATGATACACAAAAAATGTATCATTAGTTGCTTCTAGGGAAGGAAGTCAATTAGCTGAGGTCAAAGGTAGAAGGAAAACTTGCTTTTTATTATATGCTGTTTTGTACCATTTGGATTTTATATCATAAACATGTATAACATTTTTAAACTTTCCAATTTCAGTATTATTTTTACCCAGCTTTACCAACTGTTACAAGTATTTCCCTCTTTTCCCGTCAGTTTTCCAGTTTCTATATTAGCAACAATGTCTTGTTTTCCCAGCTAACACTATGCATGATATTTAATAAAAGTCACAGTTAACCACAACCTTAACTTGGATTCCATTATCCCCATAAGCTCCATGCCTCTGAGCTCTACCTCTGCACACCTCCTCCACAAAAAGCACTGTTCTCTATTCTTTACTGTTTGTATGGAGATTCTGAGTTAGTAAAAATCCAGGACCAAGAAGCTATGAACTTCTCTGCCTATGGGACAAACGGTCACTACCGCATTTTAGGAGGCAGCAAAAAGGCAAGAAGCTGTTCAAACAAGGTTTCACAAAATGTCATTTGTGCTGTCACCAGGGAGGGTATAGTCCACTACTTTTATGTTTAAGAACTTGATTTTATCCATGTGTCCAGGGTCAGTGGGACCTATGAGGGGAATGAACAGCACTAATCAAAACAAATTCACCAAAAACTACTTGCTTACACATAATGACGATGTATTAATTTAGAATTTAAGAATATATATGTATATGAATATAAGTAGTTGTGTGTATATCTCTCTCTCTCTCGAGAATACCAATTCATGCATATCAAGGACTCACACACAAACGTAAGAATGCCCAGGATAGCCACATGGTGCTATGAGTGTGTACAGGGAGAAGAGAACAAATCAGAAGGTCAGAGAAGGCTTCTCTGAAAAATATAATGTAACCAAGCTGAGATCCAACGGGAGAAAACTTTAAAAAAGAGAAAGCAGAATTATGAGGAAGAGGATCCCTGGATATTGGCATGGCATGTGCAATGGCCCTGAAGCAGACGGGAGCATGATATGTCCACAGACGTGAGAAAAGATCAAAGGGCAAGACCATATGACATAGAATTAACTAGAGAGTTAACTATAAACCATGTGGTGCCTGGTAGGCCATATTAAGAATTTTTGCCTTATCCTAAGCAATAAAAAGCTAGTAAAGGATTACTAACTCAAATGGGAACAAATCTGTGCTTGCAAAAGGTCAGCATGCTATATGAATTGCAGGCAAGAGTAGAAACGGGAAGACTGCTTAGGAAGCTACTGTAGGAGACGCAAGTGATGGATGATGGCAGCACAGACTGGAGTTGGGGCAGAAATAAAATGAATAGGTCTCGGTGACTGGTTACACCTGAAATGCAAGAGGAAAGAAAATGTGAAGGAGGATACCCAAGTTTTGAATTTCCATAACTACATGGAAAAAGAGAGAATGCTCCAGGAAGACCAGGCTGTTTTGTTTCACTGCAGGTTGGACAGAAGATGTATAAAAAGTAAGAAAGGGATACGGGTACTCAGTATCTGGAAACCTCGGTAGAAAAGGATGAAAAATGGAAAATGGCATTGGCATTCAAAGGAAAGAGAATGTTAACTACAAAAACTTAAATATGTATGCATGTATGTATGTATTACCTCCAGGGTCAGCCATAAAACCAGCCTAGACATTTCTCTCTCCCCATCGCCTAAAATCTTTTTAAACATCTCAAAATAAAACCTTTCAGTAAAGGGGGAGGGGAAGCCCAAATGCAACACTTAGGAAAATAAAGCATTGGTGTGAAAGAATTTCAAAGTATATATGGAGATATCGGATGTTCCCAATTCTGAGAATGAAGAAAAAACAGAAGCTGCCTACTTGGGGAGGGAAGAATGAGGAGAAGAAAGTTGAAAGGGGAGGTTGATGACCCCACAGCATGAATTCTCACAGTTTAAACCCGTTTATCTTAACCTCTGGACAAATGGCTGTTCTTGGCCTAGTGTGCTAAGGGAAAGCAGAAATAATAGCTCCACACCAAGGCCCCAGATCAGAAATCATGGCTTCCACTGCCATCAGGTGGTGACAGAGAGGAAATGCACCAACCTGGTTCCTGGAGCCTGGAAATGCCTCTATGAAGCCCAGGGTGTAAGGAATCTAAGACCCAAGACCTAAAGATTGCAGTAGTAAAGGGCAAGCTGGAGATAGCCTTTGGTAAGAAATCTGTCAGTACACCAAATCTGTCAGTACACCAAAATATACGTTTTTGCGATTAATTTGGGGTAAGAAAAGAGACTTTTTTTTTTTCATGTTGCAGATCACATACTATTTACCAATTGTAAAATACCCAGTCTGATACCACCCTCCCAAAACCAACTCCTGGCATATTATACATTTGCCTACTTAAAACTGCTTCAATGTGAATTTCAAAGGCGCGTAAAAATGGATTAGTGTGCATTTCCAGCACACATCAGTAACCTTGTCACAAACATACGCAATTGTCTCATTGTGCAAAATTCCCTTTGTTATCTTCAAATTAATCAAATAACAATTTCGACTACTTAGAAGTACAAGGCACAGTAATAAACACAATTCAAAAAACCATCGTGTTCTCAAAACTCATCAGCTAAACAAACATATCACTGATAAAATCAACTTCAACATTAAAACATGGTGAATGATTAACACATCATCCTGATAATTCTCTTCATGGTAAAAATAAGCTTACCCAACCAAGAATTGACATTCTGTGCATTATTTACCTCCCTACCTTCTTTACTACACTGAACATTCACTTGCAAATGTTTATCTTTACAATTGTCTGCACATACATTTCCAGTTGATTTGTCTTTGTTTTTTAAGGCAACTTGAAGGATAGGGAACTGTGGGCCAAAACGTAAAATAGTCACATGGGGTACATTTTTTCCCAATTCTTAACCAGCTTTTCCTTTTTTTAACCTAGACACAGTATAATTTTGTCAGTATACTTTTGATTTTCGTTTTCTCCCCTTAAAATGCAGTCACACTACCCGTTCTGTCTCTGGACATTGCAAAATATGAATAATTCGACTAGCTTTCCCTAATTCTCTAGGTTCTGTTTCCCCACCCATCTTCCAACAAACCCCCACCCCCAATCCTCCTTTCTTGTTTCAGAATGCCTATTACACACTCGAGGTGGTTTTTCCAAAATCGCTTTTTTTTTTGGAATGCTCTTCCCTCCTTAAATGAGTACCCTTTGAAAAATAATTTCCACAGCTAGACGCCAATGTCTTTTTTTTCCCTTAACAAGATCAAACTGCGGAAAAGGAAGAGACTAGGAACCGAGTAAGCGAAACATTTGGGAATGTCAATGAGACAGGGGGCTCTCCTTTGAAGAGAAAACACAACTCCCAGCACAAAGCTTGCAACAGAGCAAAAATACTTTCTTTTCCGTTGGGTTCTTGTTCCCTCCCTGACCTAAAAGACACCTTTCCTTTTCTCTAAGCCCCAGTCCCTTTGCGATATGTGGGGCCTGCCTCTCCTCCTCCGAAGGCAAAGAAAGCCAGGGAGAAAAGAAAAGGTAGCAGTCACCTTCCCGCCGCTCCCACAAGCTGTCAGGAGCCCCGGACCACGTCCCACGACTCACCTGGCAGGTGCGGCCGTCCGGAGAGTTGCACGAAGCGGTTGAGCTGGCCAGTCCCCCGACCCCCGCTGCCCCCGCTGCCCCCGCCGGCCCCGCTACCTCCGCCGCCACCACTACTTCCCGCGGCGCCTCCTCCCCTCCGGCGGTTCCGGTCCCAACCCTGGGCGGCCGACATGACCCGCTAACGACTGCCGCAGCCCGGTCCCGGCAGCCCCTGGCCCGGCCGCACTAGCCGAGCCTCCTTCCTGGGCTCCTCTAGAGACCCGGGAGACAGGGGAAGGGGGAGCGCCCGGTCTTCACCACCGACCAATGACTGGGTGACTTTGTGACAGGCAGCCAATAACCAGTTGCCTTCTTGGCAGGTGGCGGGAGGCGGGGAGAGACGTGGTAACCATAGCTATGGTTTAAAAAAAGTGGGGGGTAGAGTAAGGCAGAAGCAGCCACTCCTCACTCGCATCCTCCGCGCTCGGCCAGCCGGCGTCGCGACGCCTCCTGCAGGAGCAGGCGGGCCAATCGAAGGCCGAGCGAGAGAGGCCACGCCTGCAGAAGGAGCCTGGGCGGCGGCAGGTACTCCGGGCGTGCTGGGGGTTTGGGAGCACTTCTGCGTCCGGAGCGCTGAAATCAGAAATAGCATGTGCTCGTAATACGCATAGGTGGAGACAATACAGTTTCCCTCCAGCCCTGCAGACTGAGATTCCTTTTCCTGACCGCAGACACACAAAGGGCTCTCGGCCGGGGGAAAGCCCAGGGGCGGGGTCCAACCTTAAAGAAGGAGGTAAACCCGGGTTTCATTTTTCTTGTCTTTGAGTCTGACTGAACTGACTGAAGTCTCTAATTGAGTGTAAGCCACGTCGCAACCAAACAATGTTAAACCTGGTTACCAGACATGGGGAAATGTTCAAGTTACTGGAGAAACTCAAATTAAGACAGCTTCCCCCGCCCACCCCGCCCTCGCCCTGACCAACCATTTCTGGCTCGTTTACATTAGTAAAGATTTTTTAAAATAACACCAGCAGCGAATAGAGTGCCAAGAAAAAAGGTACTTTCATAGGGGACTGATGGCTATGTAAATGTTTTTGTTCAGTCAAACCTCATGCGGAAAATTTTGATCAGCTTAGAGACAGGAACAGTTACGGAAGATCGAAGAAAATTGTAGATGTACACATCAAAAATTCCTATTGTTCCAAAATTAAACAAAAAATTTGGCTTTGAACTTACTGGGCGCGGTGCAAAGTTGGGAAATACAGATTGTGCACTGATGTCTATCAATCATAAGGGGAAAGCATATAAATTCTGAAAGGAAAACAAAAGTTTTCAAGGTTTTAGATCTGGTGGCTGTTTGTGTATGTTTGGTGCTTCGTATGTGAGAGCCTCATGTGAGGTGGAGAAAAAGAGAATCTGCTGGAGTTGAGGGTGCATACCTCTTCGTGCTAATTTCATGTCGCCACTAGCCCCACCTCCTTATTTTTCTATTTCAGTCCCTGTGGGCAGGTATTTGACCCATTAAGCACTATAACACACTACTTAGGAAAATATTTGAGACCTGAAAAGAAGGCTTATGGCTCTAAAATATAAAAACCTAAATTAATAATAATTTTCTAAAGAAGCTGTACCAATGAATAACCAAAAGCAGATAAAGTAAATATTCTTTTTATAAATGTATGTTACAAATAATAAGTAGCAAATGATAGAATATCACCATTTTGCAACCCCTAGTGAATTCAGAAATCAGCCCATTTGAGCATCCACCACTGCTAGCATCACAAAATGACAGATGAGACACGTGTGTCTCTAGAACAGAAAGAGGACAATGAAGTAGTCTTGTAGAGAAAAAAAATGAACCTGAATTTCATCATACATCTGCGTCTAACTACCAAATTACAGAAAATACAGAGGACAGAAGGAAAAAATAAGACAGGCGAACATTTTTTTAAATGCTGCTACAGAGATGCAAGCAGAAAAATCCAGACTATGGAAATTCTACAGGATAAACAAGTTTCTTCAACAAATAAATTGCAAAGGAAAAAGAGATTCAGAAGGAATGGTCCATAGGTTAAAAAGAGACTTGTGAAGGTTGCATAACCATTAAATAGTAATGGTTGAACAACTTTGTTAATATATTAAAACCACTGAGGTGTATGTTTGAAAGGGTAGATTTTATGGTATGTGAATTTTATCTCATTTTTTAAAATTTAATAATAGAGGACAGGAGAAGTGGATGGGGAGCTAGATGAAAGGATAGTAACCCCATAAGCTGAAGATGGGTAATGAGTCCATGAGAACTGTCAGTATATTATATTGTTCTGCCTACTTTGTATGTGTTAGAAGTTCTTCATAATAAAAAGAGAAAAAGAGCCTAGAAAAATGATTGTATTAACCGATCAACTGAAAATCATCTCATGTAGTTTTTATACATAATCGATTTTTAAATTTCAGAAACGAAATGAAAGGTTTGTTCATAATTAAATTTAAGTATTACATTATTTTAAAACCTTTTTTAAAGGTTTTAACGTGATTTGAAGAGGGACCTTTAAAATAAGTGCAGTCGTGGCTGGGTAGCTCATTTGGTTAGAGAGCATTCCAATACACCAAGGTTGCAGGTTAGAGTTCCAGGCAGCGCACATACAAGAAGCCAGAAGCAACCAATGAATACGTAAATAAGTGGAAGAACAAATTGATGTTTGTCTGTCTGTCTGTCTGCCTGTCTCTGTCTCTCTCTCAAATTAATAAAAATTTTTGGAAATTTAGTGTATGCACACAATATGTACCTGCTAACATGCTGTAATAGGAAGTATACAATATTGCCTATGAAGTAATAATGCCAACAGCATGAATTTGAATCTAATCAAGATTTAAGCTGCAATGTCCAGTTATGGGAACTTCAAGGGGAAAAAAAGAAACAAGTTAAATAACATGTGAAACAATCAAATCCAGGAGGCCAATCTCCACAGTATCTGGCCTGGTCTCGTCAATATAAGTCAATGGCATGAAAAACAAAGTGAAATAGTACAAAACAAAATGGGAAGGTGGTAACCCCTAATGAAATCACAGAGGTAGGCAACGTCTCTGAGCATAACGAAAAGACACAAGCAGACGTGTGCCTGCTGACAGCAGTGCACGTAGTCGCCCGTGAAGGCGTCTTACCAAAAGAAATGAATCTGAATAAAGTCAGTCCGTTAGCTTTAACTACCAGTTTACAGGAAATAAAAGAGACAGAAAATATGTTAAATGACATCTTGAGGATGCAACCTCCAAAATATAGAATGTGGAAAGCTATAAAACAGCCTATTTTCTTTAACATTTGATATGCACACATTTCAAGGGAAAGAAAGAGGAAGGGGCACCTACAGATTAACAGAGTTTTAAGAGACATATCAGTTGAGTGTAGTATTTGGGCCTAGTTTGTGTTTTGATCAGAATGAGCCAACAATGTTTTTAATGGGAAAATTTGGGTTTATACTCAGGAATCATTATTAATTTTTTAAGTATTGTGGATACGTTTTTTTAAAGAGCTCTTTTTTTTTTTTTTTTAAGAAGCATACTGAGCCCTGGCTGGTGTAGCTCAGTGGATTGAGCGCAGGCTGCGAACCAAACCATCGCAGGTTCGATTCCGAGTCAGGGCACATGCCTGGGTTGCAGGCCACGGCCCCCAGCAACCACACATTGATGTTTCTCTCTCTCTCTTTCTCCCTCCCTTCCCTCTCTAAAAAACAATAATAAATAAATAAAATCTTAAAAAAAAAAGTCAGTGAACATTTAAAAAAAAAAGAAGCTTACTGAAATATTTACAGGTAAAAATGCCATGATGTCTAGGATTTGCTTCAGTGTTCCTGGAAGGGGCTGTGAGAGACAATAAGAGTGTCCATTAAAAAAGTACAGCCGTGAGTTGATGGTCAGGGTAGCTGGGTGATGGGTACTTGCGGTTCATTGCACTAATTTCTCTGTTTTGTAAAGATTTTATTTATTTTTAGAGAGAGGGGAAGGGAGGGAGGGAAACTGCATGTGTCGTTGCCTCTTGCGCGCCCCCTGCTGGGGAGGTGGCACGCAAGCCAGACCTGTGCCCTGACATGGAATCCAGCTGGGGATGCTTTGGTTTGCAGGCCTGCACTCAATCCAATGAGCCGCAGCAGCCAGGGCTATCTTCTCTGTTTTGTATGTATATAAAATTTTCTTTCATAAAAAGTGTCGTAATAGTTCTTGAAAGAACAATTCCAAATCAAAGGGAATTTACAACAAAATGTGTGTAGTGCTCTTGAACAAATCAAACATAAAAGACAATTTCAGGACAATTGAAAAAATTTGATTTTGGAAAGGTTGTTAGAGAGATTTAGGGAATTAATGTTATATTTATTAAGTGTGATAATAATAGCAAGGATAAGAAAATCTCTGTTTTTTTAAAGATACATAATAAAATATTTCAGAATGGACTATCATAATGCCTTGAGACTACGGGACCACCTTTACCTTCCCGAGGCTCACCCTTGAAAAAAGCATGACAAGCAGTAAGAACTCAACTTACACTAACTCAGAAAAAAAAAAGTCAGAATGAGCAAGAAGTCTGCATTGAGAATATTTTCCAGGAAATTCTATTTTATAAATGTTAGAATTTACAGAATTGTTTTCCAATAGAGATTCTATAATTACAACTTTTAATGCAGTGGAGAAGTAGTGGATTGGGGGAGTGGTGGAAAGTACTCACTATCTTGGGAAATTTAGTTTTATTTGTCAAATTGGCATCTTTAGCTCAGCACCGTGTGACCCAGTGGCTCTCAGCCCCGGCCGCACATCGGACTAACCCGAGGCCACTTGGGAAAATACTCATGTTCGGCTCCATCCAGACCACGTGGATCAGAATCTCTGGAGCACAGGCCCTGGCCACAGTTTCAAAGTCCCTGCGTTATTCTCATCTACAGCCAGGGTGGGGAACACAAGTGTAGTCCCTCTGCCCCCAGTTTTATTACGTGCAAAACGTGAATGCAGTCAAACCTCGGTTCTCTAACGTGTCCCGTCTTGAACAGTTCGGTTCTCAACGAAGTTGTTGACAGAAAAAATGTCTCGGTTGCAGAACAAAACTTCAGTTCTCGACCCAACAACCCTTTCATGCTGATGTGAATATCTTGTTTCAGCCGCATCTGAGGATTGATTGTGAGAGGTCAGTGAAATAGAATATGCGAAAAGGCATGAAAAAGTGTAATGTTTCACGTAAACATGAGGTCATATTCACGTGTTAGCAAGCAATGTATACAATCCTTTAAAAAGGTTAGTTAGTTTGTTGTAGATAAAATATGACCCAGCATCATATAAATTCCTTGGTGAAGAATCAAAGGTAATTAACTGCTTGTCATCAGCCCAGATCAATTTGCATTGATATTGAGAAGCCTAAAATAATGAGTCTTTAGTTTATTTAATTACAAAAATTATAAGCATTTACACATATAAGCATTACACATATAGATGTCCTAGAAATGCAAAATATAAACTGTAGCTAAGATTAAGTTTGGTTACCCTCACAAAAGAAAAGATGAGGCCTTACCTTTTGTGAACCAGACACTTTTATGTGTATTATTTTTTTAAGATTTTATTTATTTATTTTTAGGGAAGGGAGGGAGGGAGAGAGAGAGAGACGTCAATGTGCAGTTGCTGGGGGCCGTGGCCTGCAACCCAGGCATGTGCCCTGACTGGGAATCGAACCTGCGATGCTTTGGTTCACAGCCCGCGCTCAATCTACTGAGCTACGCCAGTCAGGGCTTATGTGTATTATCTTTTAAAATGAACAGGTTAACCTACCATAGCATTTTTGAAACATTAAGTCATGAAATCAGTTTAGCGGGGATAACTAAGAATGTTAAAATGAAATACAGTAGGAAAATAAAATAAAAACTTAAGGATGCAAGAATCCCTGGCCAGGTATCTCAGTTGGTCAGAGCATTGTCCCAAGGTACCATGGTTGCAGGTTCAATCACCAGTGAGGGCACATACAAGAATCAACCAATGGATGCATAAGTGGAACAACAACAGAGTCGCTCTTTCTCTCGCTCAAAATCAATTTTTAAAATTTTAAAGAAAAAGAGTACAAGAAAAAAAAACAGGAGTACCAAGGGACCAGAAAGGTCTTGAAACATTTTGCCTCTAGGCATTCCAGTTGGAAGGGCTTGCGCTGGGGGACCGCACAGGCTGTGGAAACTCTAGGTTCCCCTCTCACACGCAGTGTTCGGGCAGGTAACCAATGTGTTTAGACCGGCCACAGACGGAAAGGAAATATTTGCAAAACACTTCTCTGGTAAAGGGCTGTTAACCAAAATACTTAAAGACCTCTTAAAACTCAACAGTAAGAAAATAATAATTCAATTTAAAAATGGACAAAAGAACTAACATATGCCTCGCCAGAAAAGATATGCAGATAGCAAATAAATGTATGAAAAGGTGTCATTAGGGAATTAAAAATTAAAACTAATAAAATACTGCTATTCACCTATTAAAATGGTTAAAATCTAAAACACTGACAACACCAAGTGCTGGCAAGGATGTAGAGCAACAAGAATGTCATTTACCGCTGGCAGAAATGCAAAAGCTACCTCTGCTTTGGGAGACAGTTTGACAGTTTCTTTTAAAACTAAATATACTCTTACCATACAATAAAGCAATCATGCTCCTTGGTATTACCCAAAGGAATTGAAAACTTATGTCCACACAAAACCCTGTGCACAGATGTTCATAGCAGCTGTATTCGTAACTGCCAAAACTTGGAAGCAACCAGGATGCTCTACAATACACGAATGAATAAATAAACTGTCCTATCCATACAACAGAAGCTTATCCGGTGCTAAAAAAGAAGATTATTCAGTGCTTATGGTTCCTGCAAGTCATGAAGGAAACTTAAAATCATATTACTAAATGAAAGAAGCCAATCAGAAAAGGCTACATACCGTATAATTCCAACTATATGACATTCTGGAAAAGGCAAAACTATGGAGACAATAATAAAACCAGTAGTTGCCAGGAGTTTGAGGGAAGAGGGAGAGGGTAAATTAGTGGATCACAGGGGATTTGGGGGGCAGTGAAGCTATTCTATGTGTTACTATAAGGATGGATATGTGTTGTTATGTATTTGTCCAAACCCACAGAACGTACAACCCTAAGAGTGAAACCTAATGTAAACCATGACTTTGGTCGACAATGACGCCTCCACGTTGGTTCACCTGTTGTAATGAAGCTGCACTTCTGTCCTGTCTTTGCAGGACATTGATAGTGAGGAGACTGCCCAGGGAGAACCGATAGATGGGGACTCTGCACTTTCCAATCAGTTTGGCTGTGAACTGAAAATCACTCTAAAAAATAAGTCTTCTAGTGTAAAAAAAAAGGGGGGGCGCTGGTACAAAGGAACCAGGATTACCTTGAAACTCCTTGCCGGTAGATGGTCGAGTTAAAAGGCCCTGCTCTGGAGGACTGGGTGAACTAGACAGCATGTAAACCCTCGTGATGCTCAGGCAGGTGTCTGATCAACATCAGAGCCGGCAACTGATGTGTTTAGCAAAGTGTTAGGTTCCCAGAAGTCTGGTAACTTAAGCGCTGTCTTAAGAAACGGATATGGAAATTTTGAAGACATTCTTTGCTCCCGCCCAACCCCCTTAAAAAAAAACAAAACGAATTTCAAAGCTTCCATGTTTCTTTGTGTAGTTCTTGACATAAAGGTATGAATTTGCATTTGATATTTAGGGGGGGCGTTGAGGAAAGACCTTGGGCTTTGCAAAGGCAAAACCAAGATTTCCTTCCAAAGTAGGGAAGGAGTTAAATGACTTTGCTTGAAGTAACATTGGAGCCCTGGCTGGTGTGGCTCAGTGGATTGAGCACCAGCCTGTGGACTGGAAGGTCACCGGTTCCATTCCCTTTCAGGGTACATTGCCGGGCTTGCAGGCCAGGTCCCTGGTTGGGGGCTGTTGGGGGCCTATGATTGATGTGTCTCTCACATATTGATGTTTTTCTCCCTCTCTATCTCCCTCCCTTCTTGTATCTCTAAAATAAATGAATAAAATCTTAAAAAAAAAAAGAAATGACATTGGAAATGTAAGCCTCATTAAGTTGCTTAGAATGAATCCTAATGGAGCGAGGCGCCATTGAAGTCTTGAAGCAGAGAGGTGACATGATCAGATTTATGTTTTCGAAGATCACAGCAGTGATTGGGTTGAGGATTTATGCTGGAGGCTGCCCACTCCCTTGGGGGAATCTGCCTATAGGCAGAGGCCTCGGGGGAAAAGACCTCTGCTCCCAGATATCTTCTACCTGCCACACTGAAGATCTATCGTGTCACATTATGCATGTTTAAGAGCAATATAATAAAAGATTGATATTCTTGTTTAGGCTCTGATTTAAATGTAGTTCTGTTCTAGCACTAAACCACATGGTCTTACAACCATCAATTACAATAACAATGCTCTTGTAGTGGCGTTTTATAACTGAAAGACTAAGGCGAAGTCAACTTTAGTTTATTGTTATTTAATGTTTCATTTTACACTTGACATCAGGAAAATGACATAATGTGGCAGTAATACATTACCTTAGTTGTTGCAGGCTAATGAGAAGACAAAGGCTGCCATATAGCGCGCAGACAGGCACTCACACCAGATGAAGGCTGCGGGATGTCGCAGCAGGAAATCCAAATCAAGTTCCACAGCCGTCCAAATGCTCCAAGTTCAATAAAAAGTAGGAGTTCATTAAAAAAAAACTGAATAATGGTCAAACATTTTTAAAGTTATATGAATGAGTCACTGAGTGTTTGTTTATTTCCTCCAATAATCTAATACTAGAAAGTTCTGGGCTAAACCTAGATGCTTTTTTTCAACATCTGCAATATTGAACTTGAAGTCCAGATATTATTTCCTGTTCCTGATCCAGCAATAATTGGCTTATAACTCATTTGATACAGATTTATGTAACACTAACTTAACTCCAAGGAAACAAGACAGTTTTATGAAGATATCAAGTGACATCTCATTAAACTGACATTAGAGGAACGCTCTCTGGCAAAGATTTGTGAAGTATTACATCCAATTATCCCAAACAAGTAAACAAAGCCTTGAAATTATTAATCTCATTTTGTATTTTTGGTGTAACAAGCTTTGATGAACAGGAACTTTCTGCATGTGTTAATATTATTGAAACTAAATTGCACAAGTAGATTAAATAGAGAAACTAAACCACAACACATTTTTCTACTTTTCTCCGGCGTTGGTTATTGTAGTTCAGCAAAGCAAGATCATTCATCAGAGTAAATTAATGTCACCAGTGTGATGTTTTGAGTTTATGGGTATTCAATTTTAAGTGTATTCTGATTTTATGTTTTCTAAGCACTGTAAGCAAAAGAAACTTATAAATAATATTTATGCATTTAAGTAACATTTGATTAAAAATAACTTGTCAACATTGAGGAAGGTTTTTTTTGCTGTTTAAAACAGGATGAACAAAATAAAGAGGTGGAATCAACATTACTCAATTTTAAGAAGTACTATTCTGTCCAACTCTCCTTGCTTAATTTAAATTGGTTTTATTATGTGAAGCCAATAAAATTTCTAATTAATATTCTAGAGTTATAAGAAATTGATGCAAACCATAAAGTACAATTCTGGTATGAGATATTTATTACACAAAGTAGATTCTTAAGAAATAGTTTTTAATTACTCAGCTGGGAGAGATGAAATAAGATAATAATATATAAAGTTGTAATACTCTCAAGATTGCTTTAATAGTCATGTGGGTAACTACATAGCATCATTTAATTTTAATTTTAATACTTCCACATTTTTATTGTTGTTCAAGTACAGTTGTCTCCATTTTCCCCCGCCACTCCCCCCAATAATTTTAATTTTTAAAATAACGAATACATCTGTATTATGTAGTCACCCATAAATAGGAGAATGAATAGAAAGGGTGAAGCCCTTCCCTCCACCCTCCGCCCGGTCCCATCCCCAACCCCAAAGCCCACTGTCAGTTTGGTGTTTGTCCTTCCAGCTCCTTTCCTGTGTGTTCACATGCGCATGTATGTGGTGGCCTGTGCAGCCGCACTATTTAAGTCTATTACATAAATGGGACTATACAGAATGTGTTCTGAAGATGGCTTTTTTTATCATGATAAAAGATGATTAAAAATGCTAATTGTTATTGTGTTGGGGAGTGAAATGATCATTTTTATCTCTATTTTCAGCATGTTCTAAAAATGACTATATTACTTGTACAGTATAAAGTAATAAAGAAATGATGGTATGCTCTTGATTTTAATTGTTGGCAACTTTTTAGAGAATTATTTCCTTTGAATTTGGCCTCAGACCCTTTCAGCATCATAAAGGCAAAGGAACCCAGGCTGGTAAAAGGTCAGGCTCCTGGTTTTACACGTCTGCGAAGTGCAGGTTAACCTGAAAAATCTCTCTCAAGGAAAAACAGAATCATGTTTAATTCTTTCAGTATCAGAGAAACATGACAAAAGTCTCAAAGACTTAAGGGGTCCTTGAGCAAATACAGACCACATATGCCATTAACAATAAAATTAAAAAAGAGTAGTCAATATACCTCATTTAAAAGAGATAGGAACCCATGTATTTATGGCCAATTTTTTGGCAAGAATGTCAAGTACATTCAGTGGGGAAATAATAGTCTCTTCAACAAATGGTGCTGGGATAACAGGATTTCCACATGCAGAAGAATCAGGTTGGAGCTCTACCTCACAGCATACATAGAACTTGAGCCCAGATGGATCAGTGACCTGAATGGAAGTGCTGAAACCATAAAGCTATTAGAAGCGCGAACAGAGATAAATCTTCGTAACCTTGAAGTTGACAATAGATTATTAGATATGACACCAAAAGTATGAGCGACAGAAGAAAAAAACATAAATTGGATGTCATCAAAATTCAAAACTTTTATATATCTAAGGATATTACCAAGAAAGTGAAAATATAACCTATAGAATGGGAGAAAATATTCGCAAAATATTTGAGAATTTCTCAAAATGTTAAACATAGAATACCAGATGACTCAGAAATTTTACTCATTGAGATATACCCAAGAGAGCTGAAAACATATGTATATTAAAAAATATTTTACAAAGATATTCATAGCAGCATTATTCTAGCCAAAAAGTTTAAACAGCCCAAATGTCCATCAGTGGATAAGTGGATAAACAAAATATGACACATCAGTGCAATGGAATATTATTCAGCCATAAAAAATAAAGTACTACCCTGACTGGTGCTGTTCAGTGGATTGAGCACCAGCCTGGGAACAGAAAGGTGGCTGGTTCGATTCCCAGTCAGGGCACATGCCTGGGCTGTGGGTCAGGTCCATGGTTGGGCATGTGCAAGAAAGAGGCAACCGATTAATGTTGCTTTTGCACATCAATATTTCTCTCCCTCTCTTTCTTCCTCCCTTCCCCTCTCTCTAAAAATAAATAAATAAATAAACTCCTTTTTAAAATAAAGTACTAATATATGCAGCGACATATATGGATGAACTTTGGAAACTTCATGCTGAGTAAAATAAGCCAGATGCAAAATGCATATTGTGTGGCTCCATTTACATGAAATATCCCGAACAGGTACATGCATTGTGACCAGAAACAGATTAGTAGTTGCCGGAAGCTGAGGACAGGGAGGAACGAGGAGTAGCCGCTAATGGGTGTGAGGTTTGTTGTGGAGTGATGAACGTTCTGATGCTGATGGTTGCACGGTCTGAATATACTAACAGTCACTTCATTAAATGGCGAATTTTATGTTATGTGAGTTACACGTCAATAAAAAATAGTCCATAAGAAAGAAAAGTGTGGCCCTGGCTGGTGTAACTCAGGACTGAGCTTGGGCTGTCAACCAAACGGTCACCAGTTCAAATCCTCGTCGGGACACATGCCTGGATTGCGAGCCAGGTCCCCAGTAGGGACCATGTGAGAGTCAACCACACATTGTTTCTCCCCCTCTCTTTCTCTCTAAAAATAAATAAATAAAATCTTTAAAAATAAAAATAAAAATGTGTACCCACTTAAAAATCCTATTAAGTCTTGGCCCTGGCTGGGTAGCTTAGTTGGTTAGAGCGTCATCCCAATACACCAAGGTTGTAGGTTTGATCCTCAATCAGGACACGTACAAGAAACAGCCAGTAAATGCATAAATATGAGGAACAAAAAAAAAAAAAAAGTTTCTCTCTCTCTCTCTAAAACCAATCAATAAAATAATAATTTAAAAAAACCTATTCAGCATCAAGTTTTATAGACATTAAATTTTCACTAAAACATATAAATTTTGCTGTTTGACACATTTTTCTACTTCGTGAAAGAATTACACCAGTAAACACAATATGTTTGACTCATTCTTAAGAGGAAAGGCCCTACATAGAATGAAAGCGTATTTTCATAAATCGTTATATATTCTCACATTGAAAAAAAACACATACAATAAAGACAGTCTGACAGTTGGGGTTATCAGCAGAGCTGTCTGCTTCCCTGGGATAAACAGCCGACCCAGAGAGGGAGGTCAGCGTGCCAGAGGTTTGGAAGGAAGGCACTTGGGGTTAAACAACATGGAAAGAAGGGCAGGAAGCAGGAGTGGGCAGGGGGAGAAGCGGGGCAGTGATGATGTCTCAAGGTTGTCCCCTGGGTCTCCACAGGAAACTCTGAGGCTGCATGGCTCTTCAGCATTGTCCTGAGTTGGGCCTGGGGGTCTGGGCCTTTAATATCTGCATCCTGATTAGTCTCTGGTTGCAGGGTGCCCTGGGGAAGGCAGATGGCTCTCTCCAGTCAGGAAACTCCTAAAGGAATTGACAGCTAAGGGCTTCCTTCTGATGGTAATCCCAGTGGCTGTGGGAATTCATTCTTCATTCCTAAAGGGGGACCCAGGTGATTCATCACTGATTTTCCCACCACCTATAGTGAAATGTGTAGGGAAAAAACTATCACCCACCCAAACCTACTGTGTGCCTACCACTTTCATAGACATTATCCCATTTAATTTCATAATCAGAAGTTACTTGACCAGAAGGCCACATGGTCAGTGATGGAAGTGGGAGCAGTGGCCATCTCTTTCCTCGCTATCACATTTGCCAAGTGACTCGGAAAGTTGGTAATTTTAGAAGTATTTATTGACTCATGTCTTAAAACTGATCTATAGGACATCTATGTGCTAGGCACTGGGGGATTATAGAAAAGAGACAAGATGTCACACATACATGCACACAAATGTACACCTGTATGTATGTAAATGTGTAAATAATGTATGTACATATACATAGGTGTATACATACAGATTGTTCAGTCCTCCTTGAAATCGATTCTCTCACCTGCTATGTGTAACCCAAAATACATCTTGAACCTTCCCACCTCCAGCTATGCCTACCCTAGTCTTGGCCCATCATCACCTTCTGCAGGGCTTCCTTAGCAAGCTCCTAACGGTTGTTCTATATCCTCTCTTGGTTCCAATCCACTCTTCACAGAGTTCTCTGAGCGATCTTTCCCAAAATCACAACACGTTCATGCTACTGTGCTGTTTAACGTCTCTCAATGGCTATCTTTGGCACTGGGATAAAGTCTAAATCCTTTAAAAGGTTTGTATACATTCATTGAACGCTATTTATTTGAGTGTCTATTGTTACAAATACTGGGCACACAGCAGTTAAGCAAAAATTCAAAACTCCTACTCTTATTTTTAAAGATTTGATTTATTTATTTTTAGAGAGAGGAAGGGAGGGAGAAAGAGAGAGAAACATCAGTGTATAGTTGTCTCTCACACACCTTCCACTGGGGATCTGGCCTGCAACCCAGGCAGGTGCCCTGACTGGGAATCAAACCTGCAACCCTTTGGTTCACAGGCCGGCGCTCAATCCACTGAGCCACACCAGTCAGGGCTAAAACTCTTACTCTTATTGAGATTATAAAGATTATATTCTGACGAGGACAGGGAGAGAGAGCAATAAACATTAGAGAATTATATGGTTTGATAGAAAAAGATAAGCACCATCAGGAGCAACAAGCACGGTAAGTGGAAGAGGAATCCTTGGGGCGTGTGTGTGGGGGGGGATTGCAAGTTGGTGTAGACTGGTCAGGATAGTTCTCACTGAGAATGCGACATTAGAATAAGGAAGTCACAAAAGAATTGGAGGATGTGATAGGAGCGAGCCTTGTGGGTATCTGGAAGAGCCTTCCAGGCAGAGGCTACTGGGAGTGCAAAGGACTAGTAAGGAGGCCAGAGTAGCCAGAGCAAAAACAATGAGAGGAAATAGAAGCTAGTAGAACCAGGGTGGATATGTATTTTTTCAAGGACTTTTATTGTAAAGAAGAACAGATAAATGGAGCAGTGGCTGAAGGGGGGACCTAAGAAGGTTTTTGTTTTGTTTTTAAGGTGGGAGAAATAATATCTTGGTGCTGATGGAAATGTTCAGTAAGAAGGGAGAAGTCTTGGGCAAGGTCCTTGGGTAGGCAAGAGCAGGTTATTAGGTCTAGTGTATAAGGTTGGCCTTAGATAGAAGCACAGACTGTAGCAGGGTTTCTCAATCCCTGCACTTTTCACATTTTGGGCAAGGCAATTCTTCATTGTGGAGGGCTATCCTGTGCATTGTTATAGCGTTTTGCAGTATCACTGACTTCTACCACCACCAAGGTAACAACCAAGAATGTCTCCGGAAAATACCAATATGCCCGGTGGGGCAAAACTGTGCCCACTTGAGAACTACTGATCTACAATAACAGGAAGGAAGCATGATCAGAAGATAAGACAACTGCTCAATATGAAATAAAAAGACAACGCTGAATTTATTGCTTACTAGAGACAGTGAGAGCCGTGCTGGTCAGGCATGGCTTCAAGCAGACCAGACTGCTAATCATATACTGGATTTTGAGTAAGTGGGTAATTCAGGGACTGGTGAACTTTCAGAGGTCGAACTGTGTTGACGTCACTGTAGAAGCGACAACTCGGGTGAAACTATTGTTGACCGGTTGGCACTCAGGTGTGTTTACTCAAGTGCATCTCTGTGATTGGCTGATTTTCAAAATCAAATGGTTGTCGTTGATTGGGCTTGCAAAAGTGTATTCCCTCAGGTAAGTTATTGATCTGTTGAAAGTAAAACTGGTTATGGTTTCTGGCTGTTACCACGGGAGTGTGGAAACAAGAAATTCTCAGTACTCTACATGCTAGTGGACAGGCATGGTGGTGGAAATTTGTGGAAGTTCTCTTCTGATTGCTCTAATTTTTTTTTAAAGATTTTATTTATTTATTTTTAGAGAGGGAAAGGAGAGAGAAAGAGAGAGAGAAACATGAATGTGCAGTTGCTGGGGGCCATGGCCTGCAACCCAGGCATGTGCCCTGACTTGGAATCGAACCTACGATGCTTTGGTTCGCAGCCTATGCTCAATCCACTGAGCTACGCCAGCCAGGGCTGATTGCTCTAATTTTTTAAGTGAGATGGGAAGCAAAGTCCTCAGCAGACAGGGAAGATGGCTAGGTGAAGGTGTTGAAGGCTTAAGGATCGCTGTTTCTCTCTCACATCAAGGTTTCTCCCCTCTCTTTCTCCCTCCCTTTCCCTCTCTCTAAAAAAAAAAATAAAATAAATAAATAAATAAATAAAATATATATTTTAAAAAATCCTTACTGTAAGATTTCTGAAACACCAATTCAAAAGAACTTATGCACCCCTATGTTCGTAGCAGCACTATTTACAATAGCCAGGTGTTGGAAACAGCCTAAATGCCCATCAGTAGATGAATGAATTAAAAACTGTGGTAAATTTACACACTGGAATACTATGCAGCAGAAAGAAAAAAGAAGGAATTCCTATCTTTCGAGACAGCATGGATGGAACTGGAGACTATTATGCTAAGTAAAATAAAGCCAGTTGGTGAAAAACAAATAGCATATGATCTCACTTATAAGAGGAATCTGATGAACAAAATAAACTAATGAGCAAAACAGAACCAGAGACGTGGAAACATGGAACAGACTGACAGCTTCCAGAAGGAGGGATGGAGGGTAAATGGTGGAAAGGAGAAGGGATTAGTCACAGGTCATGTATGAATAACCCACGGACATGAACAATGGTGTGGGGATTGACTGTGGGACTGGGAGCTGGGATGGGAAAAAGTGGACAAAGGGGGAAAGATCAGGACAACTGTAATATAGCAAATAAGCATAAAAAATTCCCAGATTGCTTCACCCATAAATACCTCAAGGTATGTCTCTTATAAGTAAGGACTTTAAAAAACCATAATCACAATATCATTACCACATATGACAAAACTAACAATAATTTCTTCAATTTTTTTTATTGTTGTTCAATTACAGTTGCCCTCATCCCCCACCCCCCGCCTTGCTCTCCCCTGCCCTGCCCACACCCTCCCACATTCAATTCTCCCCCTGCCCCATTGTCTTTGTCCATGGGTCCTTTAAACGTGTTCCTTCACTTGACCCTTTCCCATCTTTCTCCAGTTATCTCCCTTCCCCCTCCCCTCTGGTCACTGTCAGATTGTTCTTTATTTCCATGTCTCTGGTTCTATTTTGCTTGCTTGCTTGTTTTGCTGATTAGTTTCCATTTATAGATGAGATCATATGGTATTTGTCTTTTATCTCCTGTCTTATTCACTTCACATAATGCTCTCCAGTTCCATCCATGCTATCACAAAGGGTAGGAGTCCCTCCTTTTTTTCCACTGCATAGTATTCTGTTGTGTAAATGTACTACAATTTTTTTATCCATTCATTTACTGATGGGCATTTAGGCTGTTTCCAACACTTGGCTATTGTAAATAATGCTCCTATGAACATTGGGGTGTGTAGGTTATTTTGAATTGGGGTTTCAGGATTCTTAGGGTATAATTCCAGCAGTGAAATTGCTGGGTCAAAAGACAGCTCCACTTTTGGTCTTCTTAGGAAATTCCATACAGTTTTCCATAGTGGCTACACCAGTCTGCGTTCCCACCAACAGCGTACTACGGGAAACTTTTCTCCACATCCTCACCAGCACTTGTTTGCTGATTTGTTTATGATGGCCATTCTGACCAGTGCAAGATGGCATCTTATTGTGGTTTTAATTTGTATCTCTCTGATGGCTAGAGATGCTAAGCATCCTTTCTTTCATATGTCTGTGGGCCCTCTGTATGTCCTCCTTGGAGAAGTGTCTGTTCAGGTCCTTTGCCCATTTTTTAATTGGATTGTTTGTCTTCCCTCAGTGGAGTCATGTGAGTTCTATATAAATTTTGGAAATCAAACCTTTGTCCAAGGTAACATTGGCAAATATGTTTTCCCATACAGTTGGTTCCCTTATCATTTTGCCGATGTATTATTTAGCTGTGCAGAAGTTTTTTAATTTGATGTAGTCCCATTTGTTTATTCTTTCCTTTATATCCCTTGCACTAGGAGACATATCAGTGAAATTGCTGCGTGGGATATCTGAAATTTTCCTGCCTATGTTCTCCTCTAGGAGTTTTATGGTGAACAATAATTCTTTAATATTAACTAATTCTCAATCCATATTCAACTTTGCAAAGGAATGATGATAATGCTTGGCAATCAACTTATGCTGGCTAAGAAAAGAAGAAATTAGAAAGGTAGCAGAGTTGGGGCAATGGTAAGGTGGTTAGGGTAACAGGTTAAAGGTCCTGGTGAGTGGGAAGATAACTGAAGTTAGGAGCCCATAGGAAGTGAGCTGGAAGGTCCCGGTGGTCCCACTTTCATCTGCCCACTGCTCAGTCACCGCACTCTCCTTTTTCAGTTGATTATATAAGACAAACTCCTTCCTTTGCAAATATGGGGTGTTGTATGATTCTGGACAGGTCTCTTTCCCACAATCCCATGCATTTTCAGCTCCAGCACCTAACACTCTCAGGAGACTCTGCGAACTAAATTAAGTGGAGTCTTCCTTTTAAACCCTTCTTTAGAACACATACACTTTCAAAACTATAGGAAAACGTGTTTGTTTGATGTGTCTAAGTCCACTAACAACTACGTCTTCTTTGCTCACTGCTGTCATTGCCAGCCTCTAGGGCAGCGTCAGTAGGACACATTCAATAAATGTATTTGTTGGACAAAGGAGGGAGTGTTCACTAATGCCAAATGTCAGATTTCTAAACCCACCTGTAATACCGCTTCTAAGGATTCTGAATAATTTACTCCCAAGTGACAATCGCCAATTCCTCACATGTAAAAAGATAATTTAGGAGGGCCATTTAAGTGAATTACTTGAAGACTAAATTCGGCCCCTTCCTGCTTAATTTGGAGAGACAGCTCTCTAAAACCCCCTTCATCAGCCCCAAAATACTCTTGCAAAAAGGAAACGATTATGGTCCAAACCTAAACACTAGAGCCCTCCTGCGGTTTGCATGGTTCTAACAGGGCCAAGAAGAGTTGGGCCCTGCGGTCACATTCTACGTGCGGGTCCCGTGGGCACGCGCGGTTGGATACCTCCAGAAGAGGATGTTAACCTCCCCAGAACGGAAGTTCCTCAGCCGTCAAACCCGCGGGGAAGCAACTCGGCAACGGACCAAGATGGCGGCGCCCAGCGAGGGGCCCGCATTTGCCGCGGGGGTTGAAAAGAATTGGGGTGCGGTTGTTCGCTCCCCAGAAGGGACTCCCCAGAAAATCCGGCAGCTGATAGATGAGGGGATTGCCCAGGAAGAGGGAGGCACTGAAACGTGAGTTCGAGAGTCCACCTTGGTCTGGTGCCGGTTGATTGAACCGGGTTTGGAGGAGTGAGGCCTTGGGGGATCCCGTGCTTGGGCGACTCGGGCGGTGAGGTTGGCTTGGTCTCGGGATCTGAGAGAAACTGGGGTTGCTATGCTTAGTCTGCTTTAACTTCCTCGGGATGTAGACGATTCGGCACCAAGGGACGGAGTATTGCCATAAGTCAGGTTTTGGAGGGAAGGAAAAAAGACTGCTAACTGCGCGCACCTGGTATCCCTTAGTCGGGCTTCTGTAGACACCTTCGGCAGCCTGGTAAAGCTTTTGAACCCCTTCTGAATAATATTTTATGTTAAGTAAAGTACATAGGATTATAAAGGAAACCATTTACGCTGTAATGGAGTTAATCAAGGAAGTAGAAAAGGAGTGATGCAGTAACATGCTTGATTGTTAAAGGTTTAAATAATATCTAGCCATAGGTTTGTTACTTAACCATAATTTTGTAGTGGTAAGCATAAACTGTATTTCAAAATACATGCAACAACCATAATGTGGTGACAGAATATCTGTAATTTCCATTTGTTACAAATTCATAGGTATTGCAGCTGCTACTATGGTTTTATATATTATCTTTATTTATAATTGAAGGAAATGCTAAATTTCAGTTAGAGGTTAGTAAAATAAATGTCATTTTTCCCCTTCCAAGTTTATGAATCCTCTGAGTTTTTTCCAAGAACCACACCTTCTTGAGGCTCTCAGTGACTGAGGATTCTTAAAATAAATGTTTTTCTTTTGAGTAAGACTGGTTTTATTAAAATGACTTTTGTCTTCAGCAATTCCTCCCTATACCCCTCCCCAGGCACTGTTGAAATACCATTCACTCAAAATAAAAGAATTGCTTTTTGCTGATTTTTTTCTTCCTGAATTTTTTTCATGAAATTGCCTAAAGGTCTTTACTTTCATTTGGCTTTTCAAATGCATGCATTTTGGGGAGGAGTGGATATCAAGGGTTGATCCAGGTAGGAGTATCAAGGTTGTTTTTTCTGCTTTTATAAGAATTTAATTTCTAAGGTGGTTCAAATTACATGATGCACAGAAGTCCAGAGTCTTATTTTGTGTCTACTAAAGTTATACAAAATATTATTAGGGAACAGTGAGTGAACCAGATGAACAGATTGCCAGGGTAGGATTCGTGGAGCACTGTGCAGGTAGAATTTGCTTGAACTTAGGTATGGCTGAACTGTAAAGAGATTTGAATGCCAAGACTGAAGAATTTGGATTCTGTTTAGTAAGTACCATCATCCAGGACCACGTTCAGATAACAAAATCCTCAGATGCCCAAGTCCTTTATATAAAATGACATAGTGTTTGCATATAACCTGTGTTCATTCTCCCATGTACTTTAACTCGTCTCTAGATCCCTTATAATACTTAATACAGTGTAAATAGTTGTTACACTGGGTTGTTTAGGAAATAATGACAAGGGAAAAAAGTACATGTCCCATTTGGACGCAACCACCATAGGCCTAACTACATAGCTCACATGAGCAAAAACATAACTTTTTCCCCCCCGAATATTTTCTGTCGGCAGTTGGTTGAATCTGCACATGTGGAACCTGCCAATACAGAAGGCCGACTGTATTGTGCAATCATTGAAAATGCTAAGCAGAGGAATAACATGACTGAGATGATTTTTAGAAAGGTTAAAATCCAGTGTGGTGTGATTGATGATACGGAGTGCAGAGAAGCTGGCAACGAAATGTTTAAGCAGAGTGATGCCAGGGCTTACTGACAGTCCTGCCACTTTATTTTAGGAAGGAGACGTCTGCCACATACCAGTCAGTTAATGGATCACCCGAAGCAGAACAACCTCCGTTGGAATCTACAAGCAAAGAAGCCTTCTTTAGCAGAGTGGAAACATTTTCTATATCCTTTTTTGGTTCATGTGAGTTGTACTTTCTGCCTACGGCTGGAATTGTGCCCCTAGGAATAACACCACTTACTCTGACATCTTAAATTTGAGAATTAAACTTGATAAGAAATTTTACAGAAAAATTAGCTCATAAAATGTTATCCCTCAGCCCTGACTGGGTGGTTCAGTTGGTTGGAGCATCGTCCTGTACACCAAAAGGTTGCAGGTTCAATCCCCAGTTGGGGTGTATATGGGAGACAGCCAATCAGTGTTTCTCTCTCACATCAGTGTTTCTCTCTCTCTCCTCCCCCTCACCTCTGCTCTTTGAAATCAGTAAACATATCCTTGGGTGAAGGTTAAAAAAAAAATGCTGTCCTCAAAGGAACATTTAGATGATCTAACCTCCTTTTACAGAAGAAAAAACTAAGAGCCTGAGAGGAGAGGGAACAATAACTAACATTTGCACATAATGTGTTTTTACATATATTATCACATTTGATCTTCACCTTAAACCTGTGAAAACAGGTATCACTATTATTATACTCATTTTACATAAGAGGAAGCAGTTCACGTAGGCTATGTGACTTGACAAAGGCCAGCCTGCTGGCATGTGGCAGAGGCAGGAATATAATGTAAGGCTCTAGGCAACCAAACCTCATTTTTTTTTGATACTACTGTGCTTTTTCTCTTCGTCTAGATTTCTGTATGTTAGATCTATTGTTGTGCAACAAATTACCTTAAAATTCAGTGGCTTCAAACAAGAAACCGTCATTATCTCACAGTTTCTGAGGATCAGAAATCCAGGCACAGCTTAGCTGAGCCCTGTGACTCAGGGTTGCTCAAAACTGCTGAAGTATAGGCTGCGGCTGTAGTCATCGAAGGGCTCTGCTGGGAAAGGATCCACTTTGGATCTAACCTGGTTGTTGACAGGATTCGTTTCCTGGTGACTGGCGGATTGAGGGCTTCGGCTCTATTCTGGCTGTTGCCTGGAGACTTCCCTGTGTTCCTTCCACACGGGCCTTTCCATGGACAGCCCACAACGTGGAAGCCGAGAGCAAGACAGAAGCTAGACTCTTCGTAACCTAATCTCAGAAGTGATATACCGTCACTTTTGCTATGTTCCACTCACTTAGAGTGGTTTTTAAAAAATTTAAAATAGTTGTAGACTTACAGAAAAGTTGCACAGGTTAAAAGGAACTTTCTTCCTGGGCTACTTGAAAGTTAAGTTGCCAAAGTCCCCAAATATTTCTCGCAAATAAGTATATTCTCCTTTGTAATCACAATGCAGTCATCAAAATCAAGAAATTCACATAATAGCCCTGGCTGGTGTGGCTTGGTGAATTGAGTGCTGGCCTGTGGACCAGGGGGTCTCTGGTTCGATTCCCAGCCAGGGCACATGCCAGGGTTGAGGGCCAGGTCCTCGGTGGGGGGTGCATGAGAGATAACCACACATTGATGTTTCCTTCTCCCTTCCTTTCCCTTTCCCTAAAAATAAACAAAATCTTTAATTAAAAAAAAAGAAATTCACATAATAAATTACTACCATCTAACCCTCTGACCCCAATTATTTCATCTATTGTCCCAATAATTTTTAAATTTTTTTTTAATTGATTAATTTTAGAGTGAGGGAGAGACATCAATTTCTTGTTCCACTTTTTTTATGCATTCATTGGTTGCTTCTTGTATGTGCTCTGATGGGAGAATAAACCTGCGACCTTGGTGTATCAGGATGATGCTCTAACTAACTGAGCTACCCAGCTAGGACTCAGTAATGTTCTTTATAGAGTAAGGATCCAGTTGAGAATCCCAGTTTTTCCTTGAAGTTCATGATGTTGATATTTTTGAAGATTACAGGCCAGTTATTTATTTTCTACACTTCAAAAAAGCTTTTATTGACTCTAATTCCCAAAAGCACAGATACCCGAGACAGTTTTGACAGGACCCTGAATTTTCACAGGGCTGATTTTGGCTACTGTGAAAAACACACACACGGACCTGAGTGGCCCTGCTATGAGGTCTCTTTGAGGGATGGACAGTTCTAAAAGGCACTGAGCAGTGACAGGGGTGAGACCTACCTTCCTCAAGCAGGCAGCTCGGCAATGGCCCTGTCCAAGGGGTCCACGGACCAGTAGTTGTCATCCCAGCCGAGGATGAGTACACGAAAGCGGGAGGCTCGAAGCCTCACTCAGCCACAGTGACAGGGGTCTGCCTATTGCGATTAGCTGGGTTTGTCTCTATATATACTGTTTAGCAAAGGTCAAGGCTTCTGTCTGCCTCTTCTTGAGAATCCTTTCCAACCCAGACAAAGACCTGGTCCCATGTGTCTAGGAGAATGACGTCATCAGTGGCCAGGTCTTCTTGCATGAACTTGCCAGGGACCTTTTGACCACAAAACATCCGATCGTGTTGGAGCAGGCAAAGAGGCAAGGGGGGTGAGGCCACTTATTTTGCAGAGTATACTTCAGTTCACATGTGCCTGGTATTTCCTTGTGGTTAGATTCAGGTAATGCAGGGGTGTTTCAGAAGTGGCGTTGTATTCTCATTGCATCCTGTTGAGGGCACAGGATTTCGATTTTTCCCTTTACCGGCAATGATCATCACTTTGGTACTTGATAAGAGGGAGTGTCTGTCAGTCATTTCCATGGTAAAGTTACTCTTTCCTCCTTTGTAATTAAAGTGTTTTGTGGGGAGATGCTTCGAGATTATGTTAATATCCCTATCAGACTTTATGTAATTTCTTTATTAGTAGCAGCATGGTCTCACAATTTCCTTTTTTAATCAGTGGGTTATAATCCATTACTGTCATTATATATTTGGATACTCCAGTTGTCCCTTGGACTAATTTGTGATTTGAATATAGTATTGAGAACCATTTTCTTTTTATTCTATTTGTTGTCATTGGATACAAATTGATCACTATAAGTATATACAATTATAAATATATAAGTGATATTTATTTAACTTAAGCTGGTTAAATTATTCTATTTTATTCTAGATAATCCCAGCTCTTTTAACATTTACATGTCAATTCTGTTTTCCGGCCTCAAATGCTTCTTTTGCTGATACTGGTATATTTACAAATTATCACATTTCTTATAAGAATGTAGAACTTTCCTACATCTTCTTCCATGTTTTATCCTTTCCCTCCCTGTATTGTGTAAGATCAGAATTCTTTAGGTAAAATATAAAAAGCCGAGTGCTGAATATTAAATATCAGCGAATGTTTGAGAACATTTTCCCAAGCACATACTTGGAGGTGCCATTGATGCTCCCAGCCTGTTGAACCACATAGACGGCACACATACAGTGGTAATGACCGTCAGATTCAGGGCAGGGGAGATGAGGAAGAGCACGATTAATGTGACTGACTGCTCCTTGGGAGGTAACAGTGGATGTGGCACAACAGGGGCGCATGGGTGAGTGGCGGGAAATATCTCCACTTGTTTGACTTTCACCACACTCTCTGTTGCTTAGGCGTATCCCGGTGCTCCCACCAGTGTTTCTAAATCCCTGGTGTGTCACATTAGGTGCCTGTGAATGGCTTCTGTGTGCTACCCCACACCAGTCATAAAATAAACATTTTAAAGATATAAAATACATAGGGCTTCCTAGAGAAAAGGTTAATAACTTTTTCGCTCTACTTATTACTCAAACGACCTTCATCATTATGTGAAGTTATGTACCCGTTCTTTAAAAACAGTTTTAACACTTTTTCCTACTGCTTTTCCCCTCGTTTTTAATATGTCTCTATTTACATAAAGAATGAGTGAAAACTTTAATTTCTGACTTAGTCGTTTTAATACACTTGCAGTGTTCTTTTCCTTAACGTGGGCACTCTTTGAAATGGGCAGGCAAGCCCTCCGAGCTGTCTCCACTCGTGTGCGCGAAGTACGGCTGGGTCACCGTGGAGTGTGACATGCTCAAGTGCTCCAGCTGTCAGGCTTTTCTCTGCGCCAGTTTGCAGCCAGCGTTCGATTTCGACAGATGTGAGTGTAAAGTGCAGCTTGCATTTTCTCCATACTCAAAAATACACTCTGCTAGTTTTTCTGAAAAGACCAGTCATTTACTTGGTCAAAGAATGTGTATTACTATACGAGGGAGGACCCAAAAAAAACCCAGAACTTATTTACAAAAAATTGTGTATTTATTCTTACACATTTAAACTTCGGTCACCTTCGAAATACTCTCCATTTGATGCCATGCCCCTATTGAGATGTTTTTTCCAGTACTCAAAACAGTTTTTGAACTAGTCAGTTTTGATGCCTTTTGGTGCTTCTGCCACTTTTTGTTTCACCTCTTCCACATTGGCAAAAACGTTTCCCTTTGTGGACTTTCTTCATCCAGGGAAACAAAAAGTCACCTGGGGCAAGATCAGATGAATAGAGAGGGTGGGGCGCTGGGGTCTTGCTGTTTTGTGTCAAAAACTGCTGAACACTCTGCAGTGTGGACAGGTGTGCTCCTAAATCACCCTTTATGAAATGGGCAAACTCATTGAAAGAGTCTTCAAAACAAAATTCAGTGAGACCGAACACAACCTCTCACAACAACGCCAGCTGGTCCACTGATACAGATGGGTTCCTAGAACACTCACCTAGCAGGGGAATCCTGTAGTAGAAGGGGCCTGCCCTCCAGAAGATAATTCCAAGTTTTTTGGGTCCCCCCTCAAATATAACAAGGTGAATTTGTGCTTGTCATCACTCTAATTATGAACTTCAGTCATTAACTTTATTAAAAAACTAAACTACTTTAGAGTGAACTTGACTTTATTCTGGGAAATGGACAGTAGTATGTTTACTCTATGGTTCTAAACTTTATGTTCAGGCAAAGAGATACAGGACTTTTGTGCTCATACTTTGGAATGCCCTGCTTTATAAAATACATGGTACCTTCTTATCATCTTAGAATCTTGATTTAGAACTATTTTGTAGAAGATATTAAGATGATTCAGTTGCTAATATTTTCATATATTTTTAAATTTTCTAAGTTATTTCTATGTTTAGTCGAACCTATACTCTTAAGGCTTTGGGCCATTGGATTTTGAATCTGTCTAGTGTTTTTTAAGTGTTGTCACCCATGTGGGTTTCAGACAAGGACCGATGTGCAGAGCTGAAGAGAGCCTTGTGCACGGCCCACGAGAAGTTCTGTTTCTGGCCAGACAGCCCCTCTCCAGGTACTCGTTTCCAAGAGTTCCCACTAACCTCCTCTCCTTGGGCATTGCACTTGTAATATTGTCAATTTATTTTGTGAAAATCTAGTCTTTGAAGTTGTTGCTCTGTCTTTATATTCGTGCTTTTCAAGAACTACCTCACATTCATTCATTTATTACACTACTGCTTAACTTAATTAAGTGCATTTGACATGCCAAAAGCCTCGCCATGGATATTTTATCCCATTTAATCCTCGCAGGGGCACTGGGATGTAAACATCATCAACTCAGTTTTTTTAGGTGAGGAAACTGAGAATCAGAAGTCTTAAAACCACCTAGTGAGGACCCATAGCTAGGGTTGTATCTACTTTCAAACCCTCTGCTTTCCCTAACACGGCCAGCAGCCCGTGTTCCACCTTGGCCTCCTTTGGCGCACAGACAGCACTAATGACATGCAGGGCTGCTGCTAAAGAAGGCCCTCAGAACCCAAAAAAGGGTGACTGCAGATCTGCAGTTTATGACAGTAAAAATGCATGCTCTGATGACAGCTTTGCAGTCAGGGTGTCATCGCAGTGGAAGGCTGTCCCGCAGAGGTCTGGGTCCGCAGCCAGGGGCAAGCGCCCTGTTGTTCTCCCTGTGGTAGGGCCATGGCAGGATGCCCACTCTCAAAGCAGGGACCACTGCTGTGTGTGCAAAACATGGTAGAACAAGAGAATAATCTTTTTTAAAAATGGTCTTTCTCTTATTTTTTTAAATATTTTACTTATTTTTAGAGAGAGAGGAAGGGAGGGAAGAAGAGAGGGAGAGAAGCATCAATGTGTGGTTGCTTCCCCCACCAGGGACCCAGCCCACCACCCAAGCATGCGCCCTGACTGGAGATCGAACCAGCTACCCTTTGGTTCATAGGCCAGTGCTCAGTCCACTGAGCCACACCAGCCAGGGCGGAAATAACATTTTTAAAGTGAAGGTGACAACACTTTGTAAAGTACTATATGATTGTGTAATCAGCACGTCATACACCTAAAACTAATACAAAATAATATTGAATATAAACTGTAATTAAAAAATAAAATTTAACTTAAACGAAATTCCAAGATCCAGATTTTTAGTTCTAAGTTAAGTCTTGAAAGACTTCTCTGAAACTGGTGGATAAGTGACGCGCTACATGTGGGAAGCCCCTCGGGCTGTTCTGACTGCTTCGTAACAAGGAGGGGTGAAGAAGGGGGTCGCGGAAGCCCCCCGAGTGGGTGGTGCTAGCCTGTCCCAGCCAGCTTCGGTCTCTGAACATTCATTTCGTCTACGGTAGGGTTAGGGGCCCAGATGGCTACTGGTATTAGTTAAATATCTAAAAGAATTTGAACCCCCTGGAAATCGAGGCAACGTGAATTATTTTAATATTATCTTATGAAATAGGGTACATGAAAAGAGAGTGTTATTGGGTAAATTGTACTTAAATTTCCCAATTAATGTGATTTGGGGAAAGGGTCTTCAATGATTAAAGTGTCAAGTTCCTCACCAAAAAAAAAGTAAAGACAACTGTGTAACAAGGGTTTCCGCTGTCAGCCTAGCTGTTTCTTCGGGTAGCGCACGAAACTCAGCCCTGTGAGGATGTAATTCACCTGGGCCGGTGCGCCCAGGCCGGGTTTGGGAGCGTCTGCCTAGAGCCCCGTCAGTGCTTCCCAGCTCTCACTCTCCTGACCCTGTTCTCCACTTCAGCCGCCTCCCACTCACAGGCCTCTGACTCCTACCCAGACCCTTCTTTTGAGCGGGACCTACATTTTCAACTACCTGCTAAATATTTCTACTTAATGTTTTGTAGGTACCTGGAACTCAACATAAAACTGAATTCTTCATCTGACACTTGACACTTGGCATGTCTTATATTTTCCCCATCTCAGTAGATGATACTGACCTCCCCCTCTGCAGTTGTCCTACCTGGACACCTGGAAGCTGCCTTCAGTGTCTCTCCGTTACCCCCACCTGGCCCTGTCCATGTTGCACCCTAAGTAACTCTCACGTGCGACCTTCCAGTTATACCAGCCCTGGGTTTGGTTCTTTAACATTCAGGGGACTTTTGTGTGGAGAAAGGAATACCCACAAGTATTATACTGCAACGCTTAAATTTATTAAGCATATCGAATAAATAGAATTTTGAAGGTATATTCTTCCAACTTTTATCAATAATTACAAACAAAATTAAATTCCTTTAAAATCTTAAAATCACAATTACTAATTTCCTACGACTGATTGTTTTGAATGTTTTAAACACTGAAGTACACAGATATTCATATACATTAATTAGAAAGCATATAATTAAATTTATGTGAAAACATTTGCATGGTAGGTTTAATTTCCTCTCTTTCGCCTCCGTGAGTTTCCGTGGGTTCTGTCTTAGGTGTAGTGATTGGACCACACCCGGCGTCAGAGGGGGAGAAGCAGAAAGGTGTCGGGACCGGGTTTCTTTTCCCGTGTTTGCCAGATCTGAGCCCTGGCATTAGAACATGTTTCCTTTTCGTTTCTAAACCTCACTTGGTTTTTTAAAACCCATATCTTTCCCTTTGATTTTAGTTGTGTTGTTTTTTTTTTTTATCTTCACTTGAGGACATGTTTATTGATTTTAGTGGGGGAGAGGGAGAGAAACATCGATCAGTTGCCACCGAAACACACCCAGCAGGGAATCAAACCTGCAACCTTTTGGTGTGTGGGAGAATGCTCCAACCAGCTGAGCCGCCAGCCAGCGTCAGAAACATCAACTTGTTGTTCCACTTATTTGTGCGTTTATTATTTGATTCTGGTATGTGTCCTAACGGGGGGGGGCCTGTAACCTTGGCGTATCAGGACAATGCTCCAACCAACTGAGCTACCTGGCCAGGGCCAGAAATTATTGCTTTAAATCACTTTAATGTCTGCTAAGTTTATTTCTTTGCATCCAGAGACCCTTTATAGTCTGCTCTCCAGACTAATGCATGATATCTATACCGTCACTTTCTCCTTTAAAAAAATCAGTGATTTCTCATCACGTACATAGTAAAGTCATGGGCTGGCCACTCTGCATTAACTATTTCCTGCTACTCTCCCCACAGGCATACCACGTTCCAGCTCTGTGAAACTACTTAAAATTCCTCACACATGCCATTCTTGGACCTTTGCTTTAACACTGTCATTGGTGTTTCACACTCAGCTTAGACCTGACTGCTTCTGAGAAACTTTTCCTGAGACTCTACTTTTTAAAGACAGTCACAAAAGTATCATCACAGCCCCATCCCCAAAAATCAGTAATTGTTAATATCATCAAATATCTTATCAATTTTACATATCCCCGTTGTTTTACACTTGTTTGGTCATAGTTTGTACCCACGTAACCCTTCAGTTGACTTCCCCGCAGATCGATTCAGGATGTTGCCCTTGAACGAGCCCGCCGTCGTCCTTAGTGAGTTCTTGGATCGCTTCCAGAGCCTTTGTCCCCTGGACCTGCAGCTCCCTTCCCTGAGGCCAGAGGACGTGAAGACCATGGTGAGTTGTCTTGGCCAGCCTGCCGTGGCCTCCAGATGTCACCAGCATTTGTACATGATGCAGTTCTTTTCATGACAGGAGGGTGCAGATTGCTGTGAAGAGAACCATTTGCTGGTCTCCCGACTGAGCATTTGCAGTTTCCATCGGAAATGTGACTAGTGAGGGTTTAAGCAAGCAGGTTCCATTTAAATTTTGAGATGTGGTTCTTCAGCTGGCAGGAATTCAATGTAATCTTGCTTTGTTACTTAAGCTGTCTAACAGAAGATACTGAAATGTCACTGCATGTGATTTCTTGAGCACCATTTCCCAGAGGAAGCGCCACCAGAGGCGCTAGAAACTCCCTTGTCCGCTGTGAGCAGAAACTGGGAGGTGTCCCGGCCGTGGGCACCGCGGAGTTTGCTGCCCGGTTCATCGCCTGGTGCGCACTGGGAGACGAGCGTTACCGCGGGAGACAGACGCTGTTCTTTTGCTTCTTCGAGTTTTTGGTTGTTTGTGGACCCTGTCATAGTGTTTTAAAGACTGTGGCTAGCTCTGTTGTTCTGTCAAAAAGTAAATTCAGTGTCAGGCCAAGATACAAACAGTAACCTTTTCTCATTTTTCGGGTTTGAGGTGTAGGCTGCAGAGAAAATCTGCAGTGGGTAAGTTGAAGACGGGTTGGTTCTAAGAAAAGACTTGGTCCTTCCGGGACAGCCGCCACCTTTCCTGATCAGCACACCCAGGGCAGTCTGGAGAGCTGTTGCGTGAGGCGTGGCCCTGTCCTGGTAGGACTTCTTCTCTGATGACAAGAACTGCCTCCACGTGGCCGTCATTTCACCCGAGATTTTTGCCTTGTATCATCTGCAGTCCAGGGGTATCCAATCTGTAGCCCAACACAAAATCGTAAATTTAATTAAAACTTTGAGATTACTTCGTGATTTCATGTCACTGTGTATTTAACGTGTGGCCCAAGACGACTCCTCCTCTTCCAGTGTGTGGTGTAGAGACGCTGAAAGGTTGGACACCTCTGATTGTATCATTAACTGTAATTTTCTTTTCATGGTGGTTGGAACTTGAAGCTTTTTACCTTGGTTCCCTTGTAGTGCTTTACAGAAGACAAGATTAGTCTTCTCCTGCACCTGGTTGAAGATGAACTTGATCACCGAACTGACGAGAGAAAAACTGCCACCAAATTAGGCTCTGACTTCCAAGTCCACGTCACTGCCTGTATCCTCTCTGTGTGCGGCTGGGCATGCAGGTCAGTCAGATTTGGCTGGGGTCATGAGCTGGGACAACATTACACACCCATTTATATATCAGTCACCAGTAGTATTTGGAGATCACATGGTGTTTCCTGTGATCAGGCCAGGCAGAGACTGTTCAGGCCAGGCAGCTCAGTTGGTTAAAGTGTTGTCCCCATATGCCAAGGTTATGGGTTCAATCCCAAATCAGGGCACATTTAAGAACCAACCCATGAATGCATAAAAAGGGAAACAACAAATCAGTGTTCCTCTCTCTCTCTCTCTTCCTCCCCCTTTCTCCCTCCCCCGCCTTCCTTCTCTCTCTGTAAAATCAATTAATTAAATAATGATAATCATAAAAGAAAAACAGAGGTAGAGAGAAATTGAAGGGATGGAACATGAGGGGACAGTAAGATCAGTAACAAAACCAGAATTAGAACTCAGAAAGTTCTGAACGTACCTGAAATTTGTTTCTTTCATTGTCATGTCTCAGCCGGGCCTTTGTGTTCCTATAGACAGTGTGCCTCCTTTCTACTTCCAGAAAGGAAGACGAGTGAGTTAACTGGGTTGAAAACTACCAGGGAAACTCCAGCAGGTCTCCTAGGCCCCGTGTCGGTGCTGTTGGCCCGGCCGCTCCATGTGGCGTAGACTCCCTCGGAGGCGGGAGACTGTCAGGGCTGATCTCGACGTGCTTCAGTGTGCTCTCTTCCATAGATGAAGGAGTCATTTTCATTTAAAAGGAAAACATTTCAAGAGGGGCAGGGAAATTTATAAAACATAACTTTTAAATAGTCTTGCCACAGAAGAGCACACCAAGACCCCTAGATATTTCTAGGGAAACAAATGAGAGAGGTGAAGTTGGGGCCCTGAGAGCAGGGGACCAGAACCCCGTGGGGACGTGGCTCCCCGTCCCTGGGCTGTTCCAGAGGTTGGTTTGACGAGACAGAGCATACTCACAAGTCTGCAGAATTTAAGGGGGGAAAAGCATACCCACAAATCATTAACACTTAGTCCTTGGAGATGCGACCCTTCTCAAAAACTCACTTTGTTCTCTGTTCCTGCCTAGCTCTTCCTTGGAACCCACACAGCTCTCCCTGATCACATGTTCGCACTGCATGAGGAAGGTGGGGCTCTGGGGCTTCCAGCAGATTGAGTCGTCCGCAAACGACCTGGACTCGTCCTTTGTCCTGACCAGCTCTCCTGTCCCAGGCCCTGAGGGGCGCCCAGAGCGCCTGCTCCTCGTGCCCGAGTCTCCTCGGAGGATGATGACTCGGAGCCAGGACGCCACGTTCTCCCCAGGCTCGGAGCAGGTATAGACTTAAGTGGCTTGTTTGGGGTGGGTTTTTTGTTTTATTTACTTATTTATTTTATTCTTCACCTGAGGGTATGTTTGCTGATTTTAGAGGGAGAGGTAGGTCAGGGACGGGCCGAGAAACATTGATGTGAGAGAGAAACATTAGTCAGTTGCCTTCCATACACACCCCAAACAGGAATTGAGCCCATAACCTGGGTATGTGCCCTGACTGGGAATCAAACCCACAGCCTTTTGGTGTACGGTGTACGGGTCAATGTTCCAACCGAGTGGGTTGGACTTTTTAAAAACAGCAATCTTGCCAGAGGTGCCGTTAGTGGAACCGTTGGGAACTAAATTAGGAGTCACTTCTAACCACATTGGGTTTATTCAGCAGTTGCGATGGAACTGCTGAATTCATTATTTTGTGTAGCAATCTAATGTTCTTTGAGGAATTCGGTTATGCACACAGTTCAGAAACTAAATTCTTACAGTTTAAACTATAAAATACTAACTTTTACATGCTTCTAGCAATACCTCTCCTGACCGTAGTCATGCGTAGCATTGGTATGCTTCCATTATCATCTCCCGTCCCTCAGGCTGAGCGCAGCCCAGGCCCCATCTTCTCCCGAACTCGGAGCTGGGACTCTTCCAGTCCCATTGACCGCACTGAGCCCGAGGCCGCCAGCCCCACCACCAGGACCCGCCCGGTGACCCGAAGCATGGGAACAGGAGACAGCTCTGGCCTGGAAGTGCCGTCCAGTCCTGTCCGGAGAGCCAAACGAGCTCGCCTCTGCTCTTCCAGCAGCTCGGTGAGTGCCCCTGTGTGTGCGGAGGTCGCTGAGCACCAGGAGCACGGCCACCCTGAGCGCGCAGCACAGAAAAGCAGGCGGCAGCACAGAAAAGCAGGCAGCAGCCCGCCCTGGCCCTGCAGCTATGAGTAGACCCTGTGAATAAGTTTAAAGATGGGACAGTGGGGTGGCCCCAAGGGGAGAAGATTGTGTGGGTTTGCCTTTGTTTCTTTGGGATGGATTCCGGAGAGGCAGTAAGTGTGTCAGGCATAGGACAGCAGAGAGATGGGGACAGACCTGCCCACTAATAGCAGTGCCTCTGAATTTACATAGATCTGCCCTTGGTTAACACTGTTTCTCTTCCTCCTCCCTCAGGATACGTCTTCACGAAGCTTCTTTGACCCCACTTCTCAGCATAGAGACTGGTGCCCTTGGGTGAACATTACGCTTGGCAAGGAAACCAGGGACAGTGGTGGAACGGAGGCAGATGCCAGCAGCCCGGCAGAACCCGGCTGGAAGGCAGTGCTGAACGTCCTCCTGGCCCACAAACAGTCTGGCCAGCCAGCTGAAACGGACTCCGTGGTGAGATGAACTGTTTGTCCTAACGGTCGGTGTGGGGCACTTGCCGTTTGGGGGCGAGGAGCGGAGCCCAGTCCTGTAATTAGCAGCTGCCTGCCCTCAGCTTCCACAAATCAAGTCAGGCTCAGTCTGCTTCGTCCCAGAGAACAGTCATGGGACTGGTTTGATCTTTCTGCAGTTTAGCATACGGCATTCTGTCAGGTTCTGAGAAATTCTTTGTCAACTAAAATGTCTCAAGGAGAGGAGGAGGAGAAAAATAGAATTCGATGAATAGGCAGCTGCTCTGGCCTCAGGTTGCAGAACAGCTGCTTTTTCCATCAGTTGCTGTCACTTGCCTTCGGAGCCTGGCCAGTTAATTCAGCCGTCTGGGGCACTGTGCTCCCACACAGGTCTGCGGTTTCCCTCCTCGCGGCAGGCGGGTCGCTTCACTCTGTGCCACAGCCCCGGACTTGGCGCTGAACCTCGGCTAGCCGCCGCGGTCATGGCTGCCGCTGGTCACAGGTGTGGGGAAGTGCCAGTCCATCGTGACAGCTGAGAAAACAAGTCGTGTTTGCTCTGCATGAAGGCTGGAAGGCATAGGAGATCGGCATTAAGGAACCGTAAAAATGGGGTTCTCTTTCCTTTGCTGGCTCATTCCCTAAGTTGCTTTGTAGCCTGCCTGGGATAAATATTACAGTTTCTGACCTCTGTTCCCTCCAAAGACAGAGTGAAATCGTTCTCAACAGCAGATGTTTACAGGGCCACAGGGCTCCACTGGGAGGAACTCGAGTGATGCTGAAAGCCCAAGAATGTGCATTTGTGCCCTTAGTAAATATACAAATGAGGGTTTTCCAAGTTTTTTGCAGGAAAAAAATCTGCATTTTTCCAGTTTAAAAACTTGAAAATGCGTAAAGGTATCTGAAGACAAATGTTTGACTTACCTCTCATATTGGAGAGATTAACTCTGTCTCTGCACGAAAATTCTCTCTGCCCGTGGCCTCATGACATAGTGTACTGACAGCTTTTACTAACTTCCCTCCCTCGGTGTCATACCAACAAGAAATCCCACAGGACCTTTTTTTTTTTGAGTGGGAAAAATTGGCCTCACATTTGGCCTTGGGTCCCAAGACTGTTGAAATCCTTTCTGGCAGCTAGTCCTGAACCCTCCCGCAGCCGCGCTGCTCGGCCTGGAAAGTACAGAGCTTAACGAGGCTGCGGCAAGACACTTGAGGAAAAAGTTTACAGTTTCTCAACTTCAGTTTGTTTCAGCTTTGTCACTTTATTAACTAAGTTCCCCTTGGTCTCTGGTAGGAGCTCAGACTTCTTCCTCCTGGGACTATATTTCATTGAGACACTCATCCTCGGAGGGTAAAAAAGCATTGAGAATGTCACGTCGGAAACCGGAGGTCACTTTTCGGGTTATCTTGTGAGACTGTTTGTGCTCTCGCTGAGGCCCCGCGTGCTCTTTCTGACTCTCAAAGGCAGCAAACCAAGTGCTCCAAATCGCCAAGAACTTTTTCATGTTTCAGTGAATTGTTTAGTCTCCCTGTAACACCGTTTCTCAGAATCTCAGGTTACTGCATAGGCATGATCAAATGGCAGTGAGAGTCTTCCTATTATTAGCTCTGCCGGCTAAAACAAGAAGCTGAGAAGACCAAGGTCATAGTTTGAGCTCTCAAGGGTCATTTAACTTTGTTTTATTCCATGGCCTTGGGTTATACTGTTAACCCCAGCTAGGCATCACATAAACGTGAACCCTGCTTCACGAGAAATGATGAACGAGGGCCCATTCAGCATTGCGGAGGAGAAGCCAGTGCAAAGTGTGTGCTGTGCCGTGGTGGGCCAGAAGTGTCATCCTCACGTGCAGAGATTAGGGCAAATACTTGGAGGGAGGACGTGAGCCATACTTGAGAGGCTGAGAGTGTGTTGGCAAGAGGCTTAGCAGGAGAACACAGGCTTCTTGGTTTTTAGTCTGGATTTAGGTGCACTTTATGTATACACTGTGTGGAGTTGACTGGTTTTACTTAATCCTAAACATACCTACATCATTGTGGGAGAAATTTACAGACCAGGCCTTAAAGCTACTATGTATCCTTCATGTCTATGAGAGAATTTAATCTCTAATGATGAACTTTTCTACCTGTAGAGTCTCTCTGAGAAATCAAGGAAAGTGTTCCGAATATTCCGGCAGTGGGAATCCTCGTGCTCATCCTGAAGATCCCCCAGCCCTTCCTGGAGAGAAGTGGAACGAGTGACTCTGACTAATAAAGTCTGAATTCCCTTTCGATCAGCTGATGCTGTTTTCCTCCGTTCTGGTTGAGTGCGTAGGAGCTCCTGCCCTTTCAGAGGCAGTGAGTGTCACCATCACCATCGGCATATGACTGCGGGGACCTGTTTCCACACAAGGCCCAGGGAGGCACAGCCAGCCCGGCTCTGTGAAAGGAGCGTGAGCTGTGAGAACAGCCAGAGGACCCAGGACTTGAGCACTTTTAAGAATTTTTTTTTTTTTTACTCTTCACCCAAGAACATTTTGTCATTGCTTTTAGAGAGAGAGATGGGAAAGAGAGAAACACCAGTTGGTTGCCCCCACATGCACCTGGACTGGGATCGAATGTGTAACCTGGGTATGTGTCCTGACTGGGACTTGAACCTGCAACCTTTCGGTTACAGGATGATACTTCAATCAACTGAGCCACCCCTGCCAGGGCTTGAGCACTTTTCGTGTCTTTAGTGTAGGGTAGTTCTTTAAGGACTCTTACATCCCAAGAATATGCCAGTATGTATTAATAAAATTTTTGGTAAAATTCTCACTTCTGGAGAACTGTTTTCCTCCTTGCCTTCTGAACTGATGTAAAAGAAGCAGAGATTGAGAAAACTTCAGTGAAGCAGTAAAAAAAATCAGAATTTCAGTTTTCAGATTGACTGCAAAGCCTAAAATTTATTTGTGATTGTAGTCAAAGAGGGGATTTCTAAGGCAGAGCCAAGACGGCGTTCATATGTCACCAGAAACCCCCCGCCCCCCATGTGTTGTTGAGCAGAAGCCCATTGTTTTCTCCCTTCACTTCGATCAGAGCAGAATAGGAGGCTCTCACAGGGGCAGGAAGGCCCTTCAGAAGAGACCCCTCTCCGTGTGCCTTCTAATGCTCAGCTGCCCTGAGTGGGGCTCCCACAGCTTTCCCTGCTGGCAGGCAGCCCCAGGCGCCATGGCAAAGGTTGACCCGCCCCACCTCAGTAACACTGCCAGCTGGTAAAGGGACCGTGGAGATGGAAAGTAGTTACTCCCTGAAATGTCACCTTTTCTCTAGCAACTGGTTAGTTGATTTCATAACTCACTCCATTTGTACTGAAGTATTTTAAAGAAAATACTAGGTATCATAATATTCCACTCATGCTAAACTTTGTATCACTAAAAGATACAACATTTTTCCACATACTAGACCCAACAAAAATTGATAATCCCTTAATATCTAATACCCAGTCCATCCTCAAAATTCTAATTCCTCTCAAAATGTTCTTTTCATTTGATTTGTCCAAGATCAAGTCCAAGATCTTGTTCTTCAAGTTCACTGTCCAAGATCTTCAAGATCATGTTTTGCATAAATCTCTTTAGTCTAAAGAGATTTTTTCCCAGGCCTATCAGATTTTAAATCTGTCATTTCTAATTTGGATTTTTCAAAGGGTAAACAGTGTTGCTCTCTCTCCTCTATCAGTGGGTGAGGCCCAGAGAGTCTGCTCCGGGGTTATCTTCTAGAGATGCTCCGTTGCCTTTGACAGCAGGAATTGGCCTGGCTAATGGCAGCTCTCCACTGTTGCAGAGGTGAGACCTTTGTTCCAGGGTGGGAAGCCATCTCGTGTTTGAATTTGAACTCTGCCCTCTAGAAGCTCATGGCCTCCAGGTCACAGTTTCTTAAGGAGCAGTGTAGAATTATTAACACAGGTATTCAAAAGGACTACAAGCCTAAGTTTCAGGTTATAATAATGGGGGTATTTATTTTTTTAAGTTTTTCCACAATAATTTTTAATCTATACCTCCCTCTAAAAAAAAAATAGTATTCACGTTACTTTAAAATTGGCAAAGCTCCACAAGTTTTTCGTTTTTGTGGTTTTCTTTTTCTTTTTTTAAGTATAACAAAGCAGTTAAGGGTAGACGTGATGTAACTCAAAAGACATTGTCTCCCCGACGTGTGAGGCACTGCGCTCACATAGTGCAGAAATAAACAAACACCTGGGTCCTCCCTCGAGAGGTTTGTAGTCCCAGCTGGAAGACACCTTTGTCAACAAATGTCACACAAGACAACGAGTGTGAAATACTCTAGGAGAGGTATGTGAGAGATTAAGTCCCAAGTATGGAACTGGAGAGAACTCCAGGGAAGGTGTGGACTTGAGCTGGGCCTTGGAGCTGAGTGGGAGATGAGGGCCCCACGAGGACAAGGACCTTGTCTGATAATTTCAACACTTAGACCTGCCTGGCACGTGGTAGACACAAAGGAGGACAGAGGCTGAAGGAACACTGATTGAGCGAGCAGAATTTCACGTGCTCCTGAAAGAACAGGAGTTCTCTTGTGGCTGGACCTTTGCGTTCGAGAGAAGAGAGTAGAAATCTGGCCAGAAGGGAATCTTGTATGTTATATGAAGAGGAGTTTGCCCTTGATTCTGTGGACAAAGAGAAGCTGTTAAATTTTTGAGCAGGGAAATATTTGTGCTTAGAAAGGTACTTCTGGTGTCTGTATAGCATGCACTAGGGAGACAGGAAGGCCCTAAGAGGTGTGATGGCAGGGAAAACAGATCATTGATAGATAGAAATGTTAGCGACGTGAGGAAGAGGGGTGGAATCAAGGATGACCTTGAGGTTTGTGGCCTAACCAGTCAAGACAGAGAACTCCAGTGGAGAGGGAAGACAGTAGCTATGTTTTTAACGTTTTGAGTTCAGTATCTGTCTAGAAACGAATGTGCCAGAGATCGGAGAGGAGGATCGTTTCACATGCTCCGCATCTGTAGAGCCGTGTGAAGTGAACCTGCCAGCCTCCTCACGGGATCTCCATGCCAGCCTGTTTAAGCGTGTGCCTGAGGGCTTGGGGCTGCCCGCCCGAGTTCCTAGTGAATACGCTGCTAGTCTGGGCTGAGGGCACTTTCAATTAGTGATGGGTGTCCTCAGGCGGGGTGATGGTTCCTGCTGTGTGTCAACCTAACTGGGCTGAGGGATGCCCAGGCAGCTGGGAAAACACTGTTTCTGGATGTGTCTATGTGGGTGTTTCAGGAAGAGGTTAGCGTTTGAGGTGGTAGACTGAGTGGAGAAGACTGCCCTCGCCAGAGCCCGTGGGCATGCTGCAATCCACGAGGGCCTGAACCAGACCACAGGACAGAGGAGGGGGAATTCGCCCTTCGCTGGAGCTGGCTCATCTGCCTTCCACCCTCAGACATCAGAGCGCCTCGTTCTCAGGCCTTCATCCTCAGACCAGGACTCACACCGTCGGCCTCCCTGTTCTCAGCCTTTGGGCTTGGACCGGACCTGCACCGAGAGCTTTCTGTGGCCTCTGGCTTGCAGACGGCAGGCGATGTTGGCCAATTCCCATTGTAAACCTCTGTGCATCTGATTGGTTCTGTTTCTCCGGAGAACCCTTACTAATACAGATGAGGCTGAGCTCATGGCTTTGTCCCTAGAGCATCTGTTGTCTTCCACACTGGGGTGACTTCAGCCCCAAGCTGTTCTTCCTTGTCCTTCGGCCTTTTGAGGAACCCACTTTTCCTGATTTGATTCTTTATTTGGGGGATGGGAAACATGGTTTTGGGGGAAGATAAAAAGGTAATTTCTTTTTTTTTTTAAAGATTTTATTTATTTATTTTTAGAGAGGGAAGGGAAGGAGGACAGAGAGAGAGAGACATCAATGTGCGGTTGCTGGGGTCCATGGCCTGCAACCCAGGCTTGTGCCCTGACTGGGAATCAAACCTGCGATGCTTTGGTTTGCAGCCCGCGCTCAATCCACTGAGCTACGCCAGCCAGGGCAGAAGATAAAAAGGTAATTTCTTAAAAGTTCATAGTTGCTGCTTTAGTATCTACAAATGGAGCATTGTATGTCAGCACCCTAAGGAATTTTCCCACCTGCAGTAGCCACACTAGGTAGCATACAGCTTATGCAGGTGCTGTACAATGTGCTTGCGCCTCCTGCTGGTAGGTAGAACTTGCAGCACCTCCCCCTTTACCTCCCACGTCAGAGCCGCCTTTTGCAGCCTTGGTCCCAGCATCGGGGCAGGTGGTTGTATCTTTTTTTAAAATATATTTTATTAATTAGGCTATTACAGTTGTCCCATTTTTTTCTCCCCTTTATTCCCCTCTGCCCTGTACTCCCCTCTCCCACCGTCATTCCCCCACTTTAGTTCATGTCCATGGGTCATACATATATGTTCTTTGGCTTCTATATTTCCCACACTATTCTTACCCTCCTCCTGTCTATTTCCTACCTACCATCTATGCTACTTATTCTCTGTACCTTCTTCCCCTCTCTCCCCCTTCCACTCCCCTGTTGCTAACCCTCCACGTGATCTCCATTTCTGTGGTTCTGTTCCTGTTCTAGCTGTTTGTTTAGTTTGCTTTTGTTTTTGTGTCAGGTGTGGTTGTTAATAATTGTGAGTTTGCTGTCATTTTATTGTTCATAGTTTTTTATCTTCTTTTTTAGATAAATCTCTTTAATATTTCATATAATAAGGGCTGGGTGATGCTGAACTCCTTTAACTTGACCTTATCTGATAAGCTCTTTATCTGCCCTTCCATTCTAAATGAAAGCTTTGCTGGATAGAATAATCTGGGATGTAGGTCCTTGCCTTTCATGACTTGGCATACTTCTTTCCAGCCCTTTCTTGCCTGCAAGGTCTCTTTTGAGAAATCAGCTGATAGTCTGATGGGAACTCCTTTGTCAGTTACTGTCTCCTTTTCTCTTGCTGCTTCTAGGATTCTCTCCTTCATTTTTACCTTGGCTAATGTAATTGTGATGTGCCTTGGTGTGTTCTTTCTTGGGTCCAACTTGTTTGGGGCTCTCTGAGCTTTCTGGACTTCCTGGAAGTCTATTTTCTTTGCCAGACTGGGGAAATTCTCTTTTATTATTTGTTCAAATAAGTTTTCCACTTGTTGCTCTTCCTCTTCCCTTTCTGGTACCCCTATAATTCAGATGTTGGAACATTTCAATATGTCCTGGAGGTTCCTAAGCCTCTCCTCATTGCTTTGAATTCTTGTTTCTTCATTCTTTTCTGACTGGATGTTTCTTTCTTCCTTCTGGTCCACTCCATTGATTTGAGTCCCAGTTTCCTTCCCATGACTCTTGGTTCCCTGTACATTTTCCTTTATTTCACTTAGCATAGCCTTCATTTTTTCATCTAATTTGCGACCAAATTCAAACAATTCTGTGAGCATCCTGATTACCAGTGTTTTGAACTGTGCATCTGATAGGTTGGCTGTCTCTTTGTCACTTAGTTGTATTTTTTCTGAAGCTTTGATCTGTTCTTTCATTTGGGCCATTTTTTTTTGGTCTGGTCATGCCTGTTAGGCAATGAGGGGTGGAGCCTTAGGTGTTCACCCTGCAGGGTAACTGACATCCCTGTGTTATGATGCTGTATGTAGGGGAGGAGTCCAAGAGGGAAAAATGGCACTTGCTCCACTCTCTGCAGGATTTCAGTCACTTCCCCTGATGCCCACAAGCAAACTGGGCCCTTCTGGTGCTGATTCCTGAGTAGGTGGGCTTGTGTACGTCCTGGGACCCTGTGGGTCTCTCCAATGAACTCTCCTGTGAGGCTGGGAGTTTCTCCAGCTGCTGCCTCTACCCCCACAGGTGTTTTCACTCAGTGATTTGAGGCTTTATTTCCCTGCACTAGAGCCCTGGGTTGTGCAGTCCATCTGGCTCCCCAGTTGTTCCTCCCAGTTTATCTGCGCATGAATGTGGGGCCCCTAGTCTGCCAGTCTGCCAGCTGTCACCTTGCTGCAAGTCCTCTCCACCCATCTGCCCGTTTCCACCCCTCCTACCCATCTGGACAAATGTGTCTTCTTTAACTCCTTGGTTGTCGGACTTTCATACAGTTTGATTTTCTGTCAGTTCTGGTTGTTGTTTTTTTAAATTGTCCTTCTTTTGGTTGTGCGAGGAGGCACAGTGTATCTATCTACACCACCATCTTGGCCGGAAGTCTTCAGGTGGCCGTATCTTGAAGACCCCTGCTCTTCGAGGCTGGTCTGACTCCCTAGTCTGGCCAGTCTCCCAGGCTTCAGACTTTCCTCTTACTGTTTTTCTCCAGGATTCTAAAGCCTCCAGGAGTCAGTGATTATTTTAACAAAGGTTGCATTTCTCACCAAAGTAGATTCTGTTTCACAGAGGGAAAGACCAAGGCTCAGAGACATTTGACAGCGAGCCCTGTGATACAGCTAGAATGTGGCAGGGCCGCACTTGCTCCATGTTTCCCAGCCTTCTGCCCTTTGCTTTGTAACAGAGCTGGGGTTTCTGTCAGCGTGGCGGTCCTGTGGTCTTCCTCTCCAGGCCCAAAGTGGATTCCTGCTTCTCACAGCAGCAAGGAGCAGATCCTGCATCTGCTCATGGGATACTCTGATCCAGATACGAGTCTTTTACCTGGCTCTTTAAAAGTTTCAGCCGACTTGAGTAAACTTGGCAGCTGAAACATTCTCTTGGGGGCCTTTCCTCATTTAGTCATCAAACTCATAGACCAGTTGTGGCTGCCCTCAAAGCCAGCTTTTAAATCCTTCCACTGCCTTCCATTTTGGCAACAAAAACAGCTGCATGTACAGCTTGGCCAACAGCAAAAGTTACAAACACTTCCTCCTCCTCAGTTTTCCTTGCTATTTTTAGTTTTATTTCTATTCTGGGTTTTCTTTGGCTTTATGTAGCTGTTATCTGGGTCAGCTGACCCATGCTCTCAGCAGTGAAGGCTGCCTCTGAGCCCTTTAACGGAAGGCCATTCATTCCATCTTTATCCCCACTCTCTTTTAGTGGCGGCGGTGGCGATGGGTTTCTTTCCACAGTGCCTTTTCGGCCCATCGAACGTCATGCAGCTGAAGCCAGTAGGAAGAAAGGGGAAAAGGAACGAAGTCTGTACGAAGGTCTCTGGGGAGGACAGGCAGTTTGTCCAGAGATGACCCAGAGATATGGGCCATTTAATAACACTTTTCAGTGTTCTGTCCTCACTTCCATCAGCTACCTGTCGCTCTCTCCCGGTGGGGAAGTCCAGAGCAAAACAGACTGCTTGCCACCACAGGTCAGTCACAGCCCCGAAGAGGGGGGAAGTAGGAGTGTAGAGTGTCAGACCCAGAAGGAATCCCAGGTTCACCAACAAGGCCCTTGCTGCCCTCACAAGGAAACCAAGGTCACGAGGCAAGAAAACCATTTTGTAGCTCCATGTCCATCTCCTAGCCAGTCTTGCCAGCCGGAACCAGCACCAAAGGGGAAGTAGGGAACCCACGTGAGAGCACCTGGTGGCCACGTGGGTTTCAAGCTGCTTTATAGTGACAGTGAAGCAAGGACTGTGGTGGGAGTCCACCAGTTAGTGGGGCTCGAGAGAGGAGAGGAGGACCCTTGAGCAGGAGGACCCCAGAAGTGGATTTCACCACTACTGTGAACAGCTGCCACCACTGTAAGTATGCTCTGCATGTTCTAAACACGACATGTGTTCCCTCACCCTGGCCTCGTAACAAGCCTGTGAGGTAGGGACAGTTACCACGTCTGTTTACAAACAAGGAAACCAGAGCCTAAGTTAAATGTCATGTTGAAGGTCACACAGCAGGGCAGTTAGAGTGCCGGAATTCCAGTTCAGGCCATCGGCGCTCCTCACACTGTACTTGCAGCCTCCTGACCAAAACTACAGTTCAAAAGAGGAAAAGTTTTATGCATGAAGATGTTCAGAACATAGTTACTTATATGTTGAAAATAACCCAAACACCTAACAGTTGGAGAATGATTAACTACATACAGTGTAAATCAGTGGAATGTGATTCAAACTATTAACACGATCGTTGCAATGATTCTGTCACAGTGGGAACGGTTGTTTAGGACACGTGTGTACGAGAAACAGCCTGCAGGCACACCAGGACTCAGGGAACCAGGACTAGAAGAAAGCAAAAAGTCACTGTATTAAAATGGAAATGATTTTCTTCAGATTTTTTTATTGCCACACTACTGTTTGTGCAATGAATTTAAAAAGATCTATTACTCTAAAATTCTATAATCAGTTACCTGTGACCTGGCAAAGTTTTCTGGCAACTTCACATTCCCTCCGTCCCCAGTATATAAAAATCTTACCCTTCATTGTTCCTCTGATCCTTTTGTATGCCTTTGACCTAAGGCAGGTGAGAAACAGTCCAAGCAATAGCAATAAGCGACAACATTAAGATAGAATAATAATAAAGTCTCATCTTGACAGTTGCCAAATAATATATTGCCTACTTTTTGTAAATATTTTATATACAAACAGATATACAAAAAGCATTCTTTGTAGCGTAGGAGCTCATGCTGGGTAAACTGTGAGCTTTCTCAGTTCATAGACTGGGCGGGAAGGCGCCCGGGTTCTAAATCATATAGTAAGGACAGAGGGAGCCCCACCCCCCTCCTCCCTTCTGTCCGTTTACCTTCAATCCACTGTCACTCAGTGTGGGGTCTAGCCAGTCCTTTTCTGAGCTGAGGCTCTTCGTAGCTGCTGAGAAGAAATGACTGCACATCTGTGTTCACAGCTGCGTTATTCACAACAGTCAAAGGGTGGAAGCAACCTCTGCACCCATGGGCAGATGAGTGGACAAAGGAAATGTGGTGTGCACAGATGACGGAATGTTACTCGGCCTTAAAAAAAAAAACAAGGAAATCCTGTCGTATGCTACAACATGGGTGAACCTCTAGGACATTATGTCAAGTGAAACAAACCAGTTGCAAAAAGAGAACTACTGCACGGCCCCACTTGCATCGAAAGGAGTCAGACTCCAAGAAAGTAGGGTGTGCTCACCAGGTGCTGGGGGAGATGGGGACCTAGGGAGTCGTTGCTGAGGGGGTACGGATCTCAGCTTTGTAAGATGAAAAAGTCCTGGAGAGCTGTGCATAGCAGTGTGCGTGTAGTTAGCATGACTTACTGTGCTCTCGGAAATGGTTAAGATAATAAATTTTATGTCATCTTTTTTTAACCACATTAAAAAGAAATGGCTACTTCTACTGCCACCAACATTTTATGTGTACAGAACAAGAGCAGTCTCAAACTCTGTCCCCTTAACCCTTCCCATTAGGTGTCTGCAACACCAGTCATCACCCCTCTCCCTTCCCCAGCCTTGTCATGGTCGTGGTCTTCCGTGGGCTTCGGTCGCATCTTGTCTAATGCAGGAAGAAAGTGGCTGTGAAATGAGAAACGAGACCTTTCTTCTGTAGATCCAAAGAAATCAGGTGTCAAGGAAAGGCAACTGGTTAGATATTAAGTGACCAGAAAAATCTCCCCACCTTAACCATCGCGCCAGGTTCCAGAGAGTTGAAGCCACGGGGGCCCTGGGGCCCCACCGCCACACAGCTGTACCGTCTAGAGCCACTAGATGGTCCCCGTGCTCCACACCTGACGTTCCTGCCCTGCTGGGATTGCGACACCGACACACCTCCCCTCCCCACTTTCCACTGCTAATCACGGGCAGACCTGCTGTGGTGGGCAGTGCAACCCCTGCTTTTCCAAATTAATCATTCTCATTTTCAGCATCCTTCTTACTTTGTCATTTTGTTACAGATCTTCTCTCCTCACAGAACTTACATTCCTTGAAGGCCAAAAACTGCTTTGTTTCCACTGTAGGCTCAGAAATATAGACCAAAAGCCCTTACTGAAACAGTTGGACTTTGGCTGGGTAGCTCAGCTGGTTAGAGCATCATCCCGATACAGCCCAAGGCTGTGGGTTCAACCACCAGCCAGGGCACTTACAAGAATCAACCAATGAATGAATGCATAAATAAGTGGAACAACAAATAGACATTTCTCTCTTTCACTCTCTCTAAAATAAAAAAAATAAAAAAAATTTTAAATACCAGAGGGAGAGGTTTTAGATTTATTTATTTATTGACAGAGGGGAGGGAGAGAAACATCAATGTGTGGTTGCCTCTTGTGCATCCCTACTGGGGACCTGACCCACAACACAGGCACGTGCCCTGACTGGGAATTGAACCAGTGACCCTTTGGTTTGCAGGCCAGCACTCAATCCACTGAGCCACACCAGCCAGAACAATAAATTAAAAAATAAATAAATAAATGGTAGGGAGAGAAATGGAGAGAATGGATGTTTGTTGAGGAGACAGAGACAAGGTCAGGGTTAGGACCTCGTGTTCAGGATGAGAGGCAAGGGTAGCAAGGTCAAGAAGCAGATTAAATGGGAATTCAGCTGCAGGAGGAAACCCAGAGGACGCAAGCCGTTGGCAGCCACGCCGGTGCACATGCGGCAGCCCTCCTGAGGTGTCTTCCTCCTGCTGTCACAGCAGCAACCCACACACGCCACTAATGAAGCTTTGAAGACGTTCCTAGGGCACGCTCCAGAGTGGTGTGTCATCACAGCCGCAGTGCAGCCCAGACCCAGCAGATGACCCTTTCCTTGTGCAGATTCCAAAGTCTGCGACTAATGCCAATTAACCCTGACTAATTAGCACTGAGCACAAAGAGGTCGTGTTTCCGCTGAATCGAGTGGGGAAACTGAGGCGTGGAGTGGGGAAGCAGCTTTGCCCTATTAGTCAGTGGCACGGGGCTGTGAGTCTCTCGCTGTCCTGCTCAAGTGCCCGTGAAGCTGCCCTTGACACCCAGGCGTAAGCACTTCCAGCAGGGCTGCCCAGAGGAGGAGGAGAGGGGGACCTTTCTTCCGTGCTCTTTGCATGCTGGGCAGAGACATTGAACTAGAAACTGCCAGTTGCAAGACTACTTGGGGTAACAACCCTGCTCCCTTCCTGCTCCTACTGAAGGCCAGAGTCGGGAGTGACAGCCAGGATCCCGCAGGCGCTGTTGTGGCCGGGCCCACGGGGAATCCTGAGGTTTTGTCGGTGCTCAGCCTTCTCGCAATGCTGCCTTGATGACCGCAGAAGAAAGGCCTCATCGTGTGAGCGTTCTAGTAGCCACGTTCAGATCCGGGACTCGCAGTTACCAGCTGTGCACTCTGGCCAGTCACGCCATGCCTCAGTTTCTTCCTCTGTAAATGAGGGATAGTGCTGGTCACGGGGATGCTTCCAGAAGTAAATGAGACATGTGAAGTGCTTAAAACAGTGTCTGGCATATAGTAAGTGCTCGGTAAATAGCAGGGGTGGTTTTTTAGTTGTTGTTGTTGTTGTTTTAGTATTATTTAAACAAGGCAGGTATGATTATCCTTAGCTGCACACCTGGCCACTTGGCTACCCTATTGGTTTCAGCCCAGTCGTCTGTCTGGCTGAGTCTCTCCAGTTTGCCCGGTCCTCTGGGTCTCCTGAGGCAAAAGAGCACTGACACAGGAGGTGCTGGCCTTCGGAGAGGCACACCGGGGTTTCCTTATCCCATTGTCCTTGCTCTGAGTTGGGCTCTTTCAGCCCAACAGCCTCCATGACGCCATCCAACAGTGCAGGTGCCACGGGCTCAGCTCCAAGGCCAGCTCTAGAAACATCTTGGGCAACAAGACACAGGCCAAGATAACCACATTCCTGCCCATCTCCTCGGGCCCTGGCTCCGGGCCTGGCAAGCCCACCCTCAGAAGGTGGCGGTGCAGCGATGACGGAAGAGCTAATTACAGTCGTCACCCCGCTGGCATGAGAATACCAGCTTGTTTGTCCAGCACAGCCTACCTGAGTCATCCATCCTGTAGCTTGCAGCCACCTGGGCCTGGAGCTGGACCAGCAGGCTGCCGGGAGTCTGAAACACCTCCTGCAGCCGGAACCCATGAGTGCCAGCGCTTCCTGCTTGCTGTCCTCTCACAAGGCAAGTCGAGGCAGCTCGGTTCCGGAGGCAGAGCTCCAGATTGAGTGAAGCTGGGCTGGGGCTTGAAACAGGCCAAAGCTGTCGGGCCCTTTCTGGGTGAGCGCACCGGAGCTGAGGCCTCTGGGCCTTTGGAAAAGCACTTCCACGGATCAGACATGAAACCGAGAGACAGAGGAGGGGCAGGGCCGCAGCTGCGTCCCTGCCTCCGTGTCACCCAGCACACCGCTGAGCCGCTCCCCGTGCCCCTCTTGGCGCAGAGCTCTCCCCAAACCAGCCTTGCAAGTCACCAGCAACCCGGGCTCAGCACCCACTAGGCTAACCCAGGGTTTTTCCAAAGTAAAATGAGGAAGAAAGCTGATGTTGTATTTTTTTTTAAAAGAGAGTTTTAAAATTATAATAGAATTAAAGATACTTTTTTGGTGGGTATAAAAAATGAGAAAGTCCACCACTCCCTCTCTGACTCACTGCTCTATGGGAACTGGTAACAAGAGGACGAGGCCCCTCCGAGGGCCAGGAGGAAGGGGGCGGCCGAGTCGAGGTGATTTCCACCATAGACACGCGAGCAGCCCGCTGGTAAAGGGAAACCCGAGGACAAATGGGGACACCTGTGGGTGGGACAGGAGACACAGGAAGCAGTGTTTTCAAGCAGTAATCCAGTACATTTAGGAATGTGGCTTTCTCCTTCAAGAAGAGAGCTAAAGAGCCCCATAAAACCAAGTACTGGCCAAGGGGCACTTCCTGGGGGCCGGGGAACCTGAAAGGGGTGGTGTCAGGCCCTGCCTCCCCACACCTGTACTGCTGCTTGCCTCCCTCTGCCCCTGCAACTCCCCAAGTAATGGGAGGCTTAGGGGTGGCACCCCTGCCACGCAATCTGTGCCCCATTAAAGCCTCAGCATTCCTGTAGCCACCCAGGGCCTCTCCTGCTTTCTAGTTTGGCAGGAAGTGAGGCTGACAGCAGCCTGTGCCCTGAGGGAAGGGAGAGGCAGGAGGGTGGAAAAAGACCCAGTTCTGGCCTTGTTGACAAGAATATGACCTCAGTGTTATGATGACTGACTCTCTGGTTAACCTGCCAACCTAGGGTGACTCCCTACCCTGACCTTCACGGCAGCCTTCTGAAGGGCACCGTGGGTCCTGGTGGGCGAGGAGCAATCACCAGCCTCAAAGTGAGCCAGGAGTGGTCTCAGCGCTCACCTTCACCTTCTAAACAAGGACCTGTGACATGAGCCCCCAGGACAGACCCTGGACCCTGTGACTCCAGAAGACTCTGCTGCATCACCACATATTCGGAGGGGAAAATTGGGACACGTGGTCCAACGAGGAGGACTGAGTCCTGGAAAATGATACAACCATTTAGAAACGGGACTCGGCCAGAAAGCTCGGAACTTGTGACCTCCACGTGCCCAGCGCTCAGCACTCAGGAGGCATCGGGGCACCTGAGCTGGGATAGCGAGCCTGGCTGTCCCAAGTGCCCCAGCCCCGGCTGTCACCCTGGTGACCTTGGGCAAGTCCATTTGGGTTTCATTCTGCAACTGTCCAGTCGGAGCAGTAATGTAATGCCTCTCAACTTACTGAGGATGCCAGGCGGCCTCCAGAAAAAGCTCAAAAGCCCATCATAAGCACACACACACTCACAGCACACGGGAGTGACAAGTTACACAGAAACTTGGTTTCGGGAGCAGAGGTGTTGCCATGGGGCAGAGGTGGGGTGGAGGAGACAGCGGTGTCTGCGTCGAGAACGGAAAGAACAGAAGTGAGAGACGGTGGTGGAAAGCCAAGGGGGAAATCCTGAGAAATCCGGCCGACACACTCCAGGGCTGTGGTTTGGAAGACGGAGGGGAGTGAGGTGGTGACCCGGACAGAGGACGTTCTTCCCCTTAATGACTGATGGTTCCCCCTTCTGGGATGCCCGCAGGCCTCCGGTTCATACCCAGCCTGCCAACCAAGAAGCAGGACATGTGGGCTCAGGCTGTGCCCCATCTCTGAGCCGCTGCCCGCCGAGAGAGACACAAACAACAGAGGCCCACAGACTGGCACGAACTGTGAAACAGGTCGGCCACCACGACCAGGCTTTTGGCCCATTCAAGGCACGTAACACATGCCTTTGAGAATTCTGATTTTGCCCCTTAACTGCCTGAGAGGGAAAGTAGTGCCATCCAGGGTCTCAGATCTTTTGGAGAGTTCACAAGCCAATCCTGGGGATTTTTTTTTTTAACCCTCACCTAAGGATACATTTATTAATTTGAGAGAGAGAGAGAAAGGGAGAGAGAAAGGGAGAAACACAGATGGGCTGCCTTCCATTTGTGCCCCCATTGGAGATCAAACTCGCAGCCTAGGTTTACGCCCTGACCAGGGCTCGAACCTGCAACATGTGGTCGGTGTAGGGGATGCCACTCAAACCAGCTGAACCACCCAGCCCAGCCCTGTTGTCACAGACTCTTTGTCTCTGGCTTCAGCTCCCACTGGCCAACTCCACACACCCCTAAGCCACTTGAGGGAGCCAAGCCTGCTATGTTTTGGGGTACCTGGGGAAGCTGAGGTTCCCTGTCTACATGGGGATGATAACCACCTCCCAAGTCAGTACTAAACATGGTTAGTGTGTCCCAAAGTTGAAGTGCATGGTCCAAGTCTCCCAAAGTCATTTGTGAATGATTTGGTTGGCTTCTGACCCTTCCCCTCAAAGCGTGGTGATCTGAACCTTGACCATGGATCTGCCCAGGAGAGGACACCTTTCAGCCAGCCCTCCTCTCCACGGAGATTCTCCCTGTGCCCTTTTCCTTTGGCACCCTAAGGCCATTGCAGCTTCTTGGAGCCAAGATGTATCCAACATCTCCATGCCAAAAGCTGTTCCTTTACATTTCCATATCCACAAGTTCAAGTTCAGTGCTTTCTCCTGAAACAAAGGAACTGGGAGCTCTCAGCTATACTGAAACTTTAGACAGGATGAGTTTTCCAAGGAGAAACTGGTTTTGATGGTTCCCTTGGACTCTGAGAATCTTCAGACTGAGTTTTATCAGGGCCCGTTCACAAGGGCACAAAGAATAGATAAGAGGACGCGCGCAGCTGGGCACAGGGAAACGTGAAATCATGTGTCAAACACCTGTGATGTCTCAGAACTCCTCAGCTGCTGCATCCGCCCTCGCTTCGTGGGTCTCCCCCAGGACTGTGTCCCCAGCAGTCGCCGCAGCGCCTGGCATGGCAATTTAAATAAAATGCCAAGAGGTCTGGGCCGGGGAGGGCGGTACAAGGGAGGAGGAAATGTACAAGGCTACAAGAGATGCAGAAGGAAAGAGGTGACAGGGTTTGAAGACCCACTGGTGGCGGCAAGGGAAGAGGCATACATTAAAGATGACTCAGAAGTTTCCAGCCTGAGTGGCTGGGAAAGCTGTGATAACACTGATGGACGACAAAAAATGACTTTTGGTCGTATTGAGTTGAGGTGAGAACAGGACATCCAAATGGAAACACATAGGAGGCTGTGTAAATGTCGGCAAAGAGCTGGGCAAAAAGTCTGGGATAGGGGACAAAAATGGAAGAAATCTTTTTATAATGAAAACCAAGAGCTTGTCCAGGTGTCATCCCTACAATGAAATACTTCTCAGCCTTAAAAAAAGGAATGGCATTCAGATGGTGAACGTGTATACTATAACATGCTCTAATGTGTATGAACCTTGAAAACTTACTACTAAGTAAAAGAAGCCAGCCCTGGCTGGTGTGGCTCAGTGGACTGAGTACCGGCCTGCAAACCAAAGGTTCGCCGGTTTGATTCCCAGTCAGGGCAAGTGCCTGGGTTGTGGGCTGGGTCCCTAGTTAGGAGCATGTGAGAGGCAACTGATCACTGTATCTCTCACACATTGATGTTTCTCTCTCTCTTTCTCCCTCCCTTACCCTCTCTAAAAGTAAATAAAATCTTTTTTTTAATTCACCAGGTTTTTTTTAAAGATTGTATTTCTTTATTTTAGAGAGGGGAAGGGAGGAAGAAAGAGAGAGAGAGAAAGAAACATCAATGTGTGGTTACCTCTCATGCACCCCCTACCAGGAACCTGGCCTACAACCCAAGCATGAGCCCTGACTAGGAATCAAACCAGCGACCCTTTGATTCGCAGGCTGGCACTCAATCCACTGAGCCACACCAGCTTGGGCAAATAAATAAAATCTAAAAAAAAAAGGAAAAGAAAGAAGCCAGACATAAAAGGACAAATATTGTACGACTCTTCTTATATGAGGTACCTAGAATAAGCAAATTCATAGAGACAGGAAGTAGAACAGAGGTTACCAGGGGCTGGAGAAGAAGAAATGGGGAGCAACTGATGAATGGACACTGAGTTTCTGTTTGGGATGATGAAGAACTTCTAGAAATGAATAGTGGTGGTGATGGTTGTACAACATTATAAATATACACCTAAAAATTGTTCAGGGAGCATTTGAAATCCTGCTTCCCAGCATTAATCAGTTAGTCTCAAATAAACCCTTATAAAAAATTGTTTTAATGGTTAAAATGGTAAGTTTTATGTTATGTGTGTTTGACCACAATTTAAGTGCCCCTCCCCCAAATGCTTAGAACAATACGTCATGTAGTAAGTATTCAGTATTAGCTATTCCTGTCATCTCTCATATGACTGCCTTTGTTAAAGCAGGATGATGTCAAAGGCAGAAGGTGGCAGTGGTTTGGGATCAGCGTGGTCCAAGGGTGGACCACACAGACCCAGAAGCATGATGTCAGTGCATCTGGAGTTCACCGGGCTCAGGAGAATTGGTTAGCACAAGCTAATTTCCCTAGAAACTGACCAAGCAGCTCTCCAAATGCACATTCTCAGAAAATCTTAAATATATATATTCTAAAAATCCCTTAGTGGGTGGAAACAGGGGCTAAGGATCAGGAAATCTGAAGCACTGGTGGCACTGGGGACTGGTCCCTCAGAGATCCATCACCCTCGGCAGGGATGGCTTTTGCCGGCTGGTATGCTACTCAAGGCACTTCTCCCTGGGATCGCCCACTGGAGATCACACCAGCTAGTGTTTGCTCTTCAACTTCCTTTTTTCCGAATTGCAGGATGATTTCCCCACACCCACGCCCAGATAGGACACTGTCTTTGGACAAATTACAAAACCATGAATTCACTCAGAAGCCCTTTTAATTCTTGATCTGACTGTCCCTCTTTGAATGGCCGTGAGGGCGCCCCCAAGTTTTCAGCGGCAGCACACTTACAAACCTTTGTGTCTGGCTGAATTGCTCACTTTTATTTCTTGGGGAGGCAACCATCTCAAAGTCCTGAGGATACCTCATGGGCATATACCACCTACCGTCTTTAAAAAAAATAGATTTTATTTATTTTTAAAGAGAGGGGAAGGAGAAGGAGAGGGAGAGAAACACTGATGTGAGAGGGAGACAGGGGACCGACCCCACAACCTGGGTATGTGCCCTGACTGGGAATTGAACTAGTGACCTTTCACTTTGCAAGACGACTTCCAACCGACTGAGTCACACGGGTCAGGGCCCACCTCCAGTCTTTCTTTACTGGTTACAGCTTCTATTGTTACTTGGTGTCTTATTTCATTCATCCATTCAGCAAGCATTTACTGAGCACCTACTGTGAGTCAGGCATTGTACTGGGTGCTGGGAATACAATGGTGGGCAAGCGGACATCTGCCCTGCAGAGCATACAACCCAGTGGGCCAAAGACAACCATAGGCCGTGGCGTCGGTTTTCTAACAAACACGCAGACATCCAGATAAATGAGTCCTCCCCTCCGAAAGTCACAACAGGAGATGATCCCCTCCCGTGCCACCTCTCAGAAAGCTGCCACTGCTCAGTAGGTAGTGTCTGTTTTTATTTTGTTTCTTCGCTTTTCTCATGAAATAGCTTTTAAGAGCCTCTGGTGTATTCTTCTGAGTAACTCGGTGCTGGCAAAGCTGTGAGTGATTTGCAGCAGATCTGACTTTCAGAAATAGTTAAAAGGCATTCAGAGTTAAGTCTGGCAAACAATTAGTGCGATAAAGCGAGGCAATAACATCGTGGGTAGGAAAGAAAAAAAATGTGACTCTCTGGAGACTGGTTCTTGTCGTTCTCAAAACCGGTCTCTGGAACCAGCTTCACACTGGAGAGCCAAGAATGTTTGGAGTCACAACAGCGTCGCTGTTTAGCGTTCCAAAGGGGAAAAGGGCAACGTTTATTTGGATGTGAAGTTCCAGAGCACGGCTGGGTTGTTACACTCCGCAACCTTTGAGCTCCTTTCAAACTTGAGAACCCATGGTTCTATTTTTGTATAAAAAACAATCTGATTACTTCACAGCTATGAACTCCCAGGAGAACAGGCCTGCAGGCAGCGTCTTCCCAGCCCCTGTCGGTGGCCAACCGCACTGAGGGCAGTGTAGCGCCAAGGTGGCCGCCCAGCCACCTCGGGTGCTGGTGCCTGGGTCCTCTCGTGGTTGTCCCTCACTAGCTGTGACCTAGGGCAAATTGTTGAGCCTCTCTGCCTCAGTGTCCTCACCTATAGAACAATAACAATGATTCTTCTTATTATCAATGCCTCGTAACCACTACATCATGTAGTTGTGAAAATTAAATGAGTTAGGACATCGTAAGGCTTTGAAAGCAGTGCCTGGCACGCAGTCAGGCTCAGTAAGTCGATGAGGAATGTCCAGTGACCTTGGAACCAGGCGTGCTTGTTTCTCAGCCTTCCTAGAATGGAGCTACCCACACGGTCCCTGCTCAGGAAAACTGAGCTGTGTCCCGACACACACACCTGCTTAAGTGGCCCCTTGCCCACCCCTTGGGTACTTTCCCTGGAACGATGTCTGCCCCTCTGCCTTGGATCCCAGTGGTCTGAAGACTCAGAGGCAGTCCTCTGCTCCTTGGCGGATGGACAGCAGTGGGGAGTGGGAAGCCGGTGCATCAGGAGTGGGGTGGGAGCAGGAAACAGAGGACCCTCTTTTTCAAGCACTTGCCTCTGCTGATCCATGGGGACCATCCTATCATGATTTAATACAGAGTCCACCTGGTGGGCAGGGCAAGCTAGCAAGGCCCACCAGGGCCCAACGGACCCCATGTGGCCGTGAGGCTGACCTCTACAGCCTGACGGCCTGGCTGGCTGCTCTGGAGAAGACTGGCTTGGTTTGGGGGTCAAGTGGGAGCGATCTGACTCGGTGGGAGCTGCCAAGGGCGCTGCTGAAAGGAAGGCTGTGGTTCCCAGAGGAAAGCAATGCCTCAGAAATCTCTTCGTCCCCCGGGAGGGCCTTTGGTGCTCTAACCAGCTGGCTTCTTGCTGGCGTGGTTTTATTTTTAGACACCTGTGGTAGGTTGGATTATCTCCAGTCCTGAACATCCTCCCAAGCCACCAGCAGCATTTTCAGCAACTCAGACCATGTCTGCCTCCTCCCCAGAGCAGACCAGAGAGCAGAAAACATACAGGGCACAGCAACGGGTGAAAGGTCAAATATCTAGCTGCCTCTTGGAAAGGGCAGGTCTGGGCTTGAGGTCACTGCCTGCTCCTCACACTTGATCTGGTACAAACAGCTCCAGGCCCAACTGTACCTAAACAGAGAGGTGCTTGGGCTCCAAGCCTTCTGCCCTTCCCGGGCTCAGCTCACAGCCTCATCTCCGCTCTGCGGACGCCGAGAGCAGCGGCATCCTGCCCTTCCCCAGCCTTCCTCAGTTCAGCCTCCCCTCCAGCAGGCCTTCCTCATGCATGTCTCTAGACACAGGGGGCTTGTTAAAAATCACCTGATGGCTCGTTAAAAATACAGATGCCTGGGCTCCACTTTCAACCCATTAAGTCAGAGTCTGTGTGGTAGATTCCAGCATCTGGATTATGTCAACCAGATTCCAGGTGATTCTGACTCACACCAAACTCAGAGGCAGTGCCCTCATCCCTTGGGTTCTCTTTGATCTTCACGAAACGAAAGCCCCTGGGGCTTCCGAGGGGGGCCATACGTAATTTCAGCCTATCTGAAAAGTGTCTGTTGCAATTCTGCAGACACCAGATCTCCAAAATAAAGAACTTCTTATTTGCCTAGGATTGGCATTTCTTGCCTAGCAGACTCTGCTTTTTAAATAGAAAATGGAAGGATTATAAGCAAGAGGAACAGGGTCAGGACAGGGGGCCTTGTATCATTCCTTCAGGCAAGAAGTGTTTCTTGATCAGCTAGTCTTAGGCGGGCGAGATTCTAGGTGCCAGGGATACAGCACTGAACAGGCCAGAGTGGGTCCCAACCCACATGCAGCCGACATTCTGACCAGAGAGACAGTCAATAAATGAGCAAATATGCAAATAAACAAATAAAATCACTTCAGGAGTAACTGAAACAGAATGTTCTCACACACGAGTAACAGAAGATCCCAATAACCCTTAAATGATAAGGGTTATTTTTTACCCCGCTGCTATAGACTAATACTGAATTGTCCAACCCCACGCCCCCAATTCATGTTGAAGTCCCAACCCCCAGTACCTCAAAATGTGACTATATTTGGCCTTTAAAGAGGTGATTAAGAGCACTTCTGGTCAAGATGGCGGCATAGGTAAACATGGCTCACCTCTTCCCACGACCACATCGAAAATTACAACCAAGTATGGAACAACCAACACTCAGAACCTTCAGATATTGAGTTAATGGAAGTCTGACAACTACGGAATTAAAGAAATCACATCCATCCAGACTGGTAGGAGACGCAGAATGGGCTGGTCCCACACCTATGTGTGGTGGATAAAAATTCAGGAGAGATATCTTGGGAGCAAGGAGTCCCAGCCCCACACCAGGGTGACAGTCCCCACCACTTCAGGCTACAAAACCCAGCAAGGATTGAGTCGGTGGAAAAAACTTCTGGTGCCCTAAGCAGTTCCTATTGAAACTCACCTACTCAGATTCACTCCCCCTGAACTCCAGCACCTGGATAGCAGCTTGAAAGGCACCAGTGGCATACAGGGAGGAACTGATACATTTGTCACCAAGGTGAGCAGAGGCTATTGTCCCTTTTCTAAGCCCTCCCCCGACAGAGCTGGCAAGCTGGGGCCATATCTAAGACTCCATCAACTTGGCTAACACTGTTTGACCTGCCCTGGAGATCCCCAGAGACACTGCCCCACCCAACTTTTCGGCCCACACAAGCTGCTTTTCCATATGAATGGCTGGTCTTGGCTCAAGCTTCACAACTTCCTAAATCCTCTCAAACAAGCAACAACCAGTCTCAGTGAGCCCCAGGCTGGGCACTAGGAGCATCCAGCCAGATTCACAGCTTGGCTTCATCTGGGAATCTCCAAGCCCAGCACAAGTAGCATCTATCCTAGATTGCTTTATATCTCAGGCAGGGTGACTCGGGGTAAAACATAAGTGGGCACTGACCTTGGCCCGCACCACCCAGGATACCCCAGGGCCAGCACACCCAGTGGAGAGCTACAGACCATTTTGGAGCGTCACCACCCTGTCCCTGCACAGCTGATCCTCCACGGAGGGTGGAGGGTGGTAGTCAGTGGTGACAACCAGTCCTTGTAACTGGCTGGCCTGGGTAAATCCATCCCATTGCTCTGCCAATAGCAACCAAACCTCAACTACAAAAAGAGTGTGTACTCGGCCCACACAAAGGGCACACACTGATGGAGGGGCTGTGCCACTGGACCCTACAGGACACCTACTACATTAGGCCGCACTACCAAGACACGGAGTCACAGCAACTCTACCTAACACATAGAAACAAACACAGGGAGGCTGCCAAAATGAGGAGGCAAAGAAACGTGACCCAAATGAAGGAACAGATCTGAACTCCAGAAAAAGCTAAATGAAAGGGTGATAAGCAATCTACCAGACTCAGAGTTCAAAACACTGGTTATACGGATGCTCAAGGAACATAGTGAGGACCTCAACAGCATTAAAAAAAATCCAATCAGAAATGAAGGATACACTAATTGAAAAAAGCAACAGTTTTACAGGGAAACAATAGTAGAGTGGATGAAACCAAGAATCAGATCAATGATTTGGAACATAAAGAAGAAAAAACAACCAATCAGAACAACAACAAGAAAAAAGAATCCAAAAAAGTGAGGATAGTATAAGCAGCCTCTGGGACAACTTCTAGAGGTCCAACATTTGCATCATACGGGTGCAAGAAGGAGAAGAGAAAGAGCAAGAAACTGGAAGTCTGTTTGAAAAAGTAATGAAAGAAAACTTCCTTAATTTGGTAAAAGAAGTAGACGTGCAAGTCCAGGAAGCACAGAGTCCCAAACGAGATGGATGCAAAGAGGCCCACTCCAAGACACATCATAATTAAAATGTCAAAGGTTAAAGATAAAGAGAGAATCTTAAATGCTGCAAGAGGGAAGAAGTTAGTTATGTAGAAGGGGCTTCCCCTAAGACTGTCAGCTGATTTCTCTGAAGAAACTTTGCAGGCTAGAAGGGATTGGCAAGAAGTATTCAAAGTGATGAAAAGCAGGGACTTACAGCCAGGATTGCTCTACCCAGCAAAGTATCATTTAGAGTCAAAGAGCCGAGGAAGAATTTCTCAGACAAGAAAAAAACTAGAGTTCACCATCACCAAACCACTATTATATGGACTGTTAAAGGGACTTATTTAAGAAAAAGAAGATCAAAACTATGAACAATAAAATGGCAAAAAATACAAATCTATCAACAACTAAATCCGAAAAACACACTAAGCAAACAAGAAAAACAGAGACAGAATCACAGATACAGAGAACGTTTTGATGGTTGCCCGATGGGAGGCGGGTGTGGGGGAATGGGTGATGAGTGAGGGGAATTAAAAAGTGCACATTGGTAGTTACAGAATAGTCTTGGAGATGGAAAGTACACTATAGGAACTGGAATAGCCAAAGAATTTATACCCATGACCCATGGACATGAACAATGTGGGAGGATTGCCTGAGGGAGTGGAGGGTACTGGGTAGAGGTGGGGTAAAGAGGGAAAAATCAGGAAAACTCTAATAGCATAATTAATAAAGTATAATTTAAAAGAAAAAAGACTTGATCTTTACTTGGCCTGAATGATCTGCCACTTTTAGCGTCACCACAACATAAGGATCCTTAAGTGATCTGCAACTGTCTGAGCTCACAGCCATACTCAGTGTCCCCGGAAAATCTACAAGCTGGTTGGTCACCTTGGCCTTAGTATCCAAGATCAGCTCGCTAGATCCCTCCCTGACAAGTGTCCAGGGCTGGGACCACTGACTCAGGTGGGCGGGGTCTTTTTCTTTGTCTCTCCCACAGATGTTTCTCTCTCTCTCTCTCTCTCCCCAGCACCCAACCCCGCTCCCTCTCTCTAAAAAAAAAAAATCAATGAACATGTCTTCGAATCAGAATTTTAAAAATAAATAAATAAATTATGATTAAAAACAAAAGAACTCCTGTGGCCAGACAGCTCCAGGCTTGATTAACTCTGGGAGTCAACAGCTCCCTGAAGGACCTGAATCCCCTCTGGTCTCCTGCTGCGCCACCCTCTGCCTGGTCCTCAGCTCACAGTGTGGCTGTAAGTCAGCTCTTAAAGTCCCAGGCCTCACACTCAGACAGGACAACGTTCCCTGGAAGAAGAGAGGGACTGCTTCGTGCCATGTGTCTCCTTTTCAGAAAAACAAAGCCTTTTCCTAGCAGCCCCTCCTCCTAATAGAGTCCCCTCACATTTCATTCACCAGAATGCCATCACATGCTCAATCCCAAAGCAAGTATTGCCAAGGGGACTGGGAGCCCCATCATTGCCTTAGACTAATTAGGGTTCACTCCTGAGATGGGGGGAGGGAGAATGGTCATCCGAACAAAATCAGAGTTCTGTCAGCAAGGCAGAAGGGGAAATGTTTGGGGAGGCAGCCAACAGCGTCAGCTATGAAGGACCCTGCAGAATATAGAGGCCGGCTGATGTGATAAAGACTGGTGGAGGTGGGGCCAGGTCAACAGTGTTAGGGAGGACGGGGAAGGCCATCTGCAAGCCAAGGAGACAGGCCTCAGAGGAAACCAACCCTGCCAGCACCTTGAGCTTGAACTTCCAGTCTCCAGAACTATGAGACAATTAATGTCTGTTGTTGAAGCCACGGAGTCTGTGACAGTTTGCTGTGCAGCCCTAGCAAGCAAACACAGTGGCGGCCCATGGAATCTAGGTGGGTAAGAGAGATGTGAGGACAGGAACAGAGCGTGGACTGCGACACTGGAGTGTCGTTCTCATGAGGCTGGAGAAGTAAGAAGTGACGATTAGAGTGAAGGATTCTTGGACGGTCAGTGTGTCAGCTCTTCCCTCGGCTGGCTTCTTACATGGTCTCCAGGGTGGCTGACCCAGTTCCAGAGCCACAGGTGGACTCGGCAACACCTCCCACACAAGGAGGCACCCTTCCTTCCGATGTGTTCTAAGAGCAAAGCCGTCTTTCCCAGAAGGCCTGCAGCTCTTTCCTCGGGTCTCAGAGGTCAGGAGCTACCTCACGTCCCCACTTCTACACGAATCTCTAGCACGGGGAAAGGATGGCCTGGATTGGTTTAGCGAGGCTCACATCTGTGTGAGGGAAACAAAATTGGAGTTATCCTAGCAAGAAGAAAGGAAGACTATGTGCTCAGTACTTTCTGCCACCAAGGGTGGCAGCTGTCACGGGCTGATGCTTTGAGGAGATGGAGGTTCTGAAGAAGGAGGGAGAAGCGGTGTGGGAGAGATCCTGAAGTTACCTGACTACCTCCAAGGCCTTATGGTATAGGAGATGTTGAACCTCTTCTCTCCTTCCTCCTGCTCTCCCTCTCTCCAGTCACATGCAAGTACCAGTCATCTAGCACGTGCTATCCTCTCTCTGAGCTCACCACTGTCTCCCCTCCTGCCCTTTAATTGTGCTATTGCTGCTTCTCTACTGACCTCTTCCGCCACCCCAAATCCTGCCCGAGCTTGGCTCACTTAGATGTTCTTAGGTCTCAGCTAAAGGGCCACCTCCTCCAGGAAGTCCTCCCTAATTTCCTCACTTTGGCATAGCATCCCACACACGTAGCAGGTATGAACTGTTCAACAACCATGAGGATGGTAAATACATTACTTTTTGAAAGGTGTCTTTGGCATTAATTGGAACCTCCTCAAGTTCACACACTTGGATGGAAGTCTGGCATCCATTGCTCGGGGATGGGGTCCGTGCCCTTGGATCACCGCTCAACCCAGAGTACTTAGAAGGGGTCCCCCAGACACAGTCCTTCAGCAGGAAGAAGCCCTGACTGGCTCTGCCGTTTCGACTCTGTGAGCCAGAGCTGCTGCTGCAGGCCCTGTTCCCGATGCCCTTTCGGACATTGTCGCCCCACAGGGTCCTGCGGCTTCCTCGTCCAGCTCCCTGCTCAGAGCTTCAGCTCCCCCACCCCTCCCCAGGCCCCACGGCCTCGTCCTTGGAACTCCTGGGGTCTGGCTGATGCCTTCCTTAGCCCACACAATCTTATCTCACCGATGGGACTTTAAAGATGATCCTCACTACCACCTATTATCACTTCCTGGAGGTAAAAATTTCCCAGGAATCTAAGAGGCCTATTTACCTTACAGGGAGGGGAAAATATCTTTCATTCCTCCCTCAGGCATCCAGAACCACAGAAGCAAACAGTCGATTCTCAGTTGTCATCTACATATCTACGTATATGATACTACATATATCATGCATTTATTTCTCTTCCTAACTAAAACAAGAAAAGAAAAAGATGGGAGGTTCACCTGCACTGTAATTATGTAAGTCCCAGTCTCTCTAATAGCCTGAGAAATGCCTTGAGGACATATCCCCCATTACAAATCTTGTATCCTCAAGGCGAGTGCGTAGGAAAGGTGGGGTGAACGAGTGAATTGCCTGCGGAAGACAGAAGTCTCAGTACAGAATGTCGCACTTACTGACCACGTCACAAGGCCTAGACACCAAGGCCCCGTTTGGTATTCCCCTTTGCCAACAGAGAGCTTCTGATTTTCAGAGCGTGATAGCAGCTTAGCCCGCCAATCGGGGACGACTCTGTTTGTACAAGGCAGAGTGTTTGTACTGGGACTGTCCAGCCCAGTTGGCCTATTCGTTGCCAGCTTGTGAGGGTTAGTGCCCTGGTCAATCATTGGATCGGACTTTCCTCATTCTCAGCAGGTCATAGTCAAAGTGTTACTGTGGCAGCAGTAAAAAATACAGATGCAAAGTAACCAGCTTTGCTGATAGAAAGAGGCCAGGCCAGTTGTTTTGAGACCCTTTGTAAGTTTCAGAAATCGCCTGGGTAAATGATGGTGGGGGTTTAGCGCCTGTCTGTGCACTGGTCAACAATCTCGGGCAAGGACGTAGTTTGGACAATGAAGCACGTGCTTGGATGGAGTGTTTTCTGTCTTTATTCGGTGTCAGTGAACCCCAGGGTTTGCTTTTCAGGAGTTCCAAACTCTAGCTGCCTGGTGGTGGTGGTGGGTGTGTAGGGCAGCAGAGCTGCGGACAAAGGCACACTCACCTGTGCATCTGGCACCACAATGCAGCTGAGGGGAGCTGGGACTGAGGGCCTCCAGGGGGACTGAGAGAATCTATTTAGATGTGGGAGGAGACGGGACCTGGCCTCAGGGGATCAGAAGGTCTGCCGTCAAGGGAGGCAGAGACTATATGTTGCTTCTGAGGCAAGAGGTAGAAATAATGAAGCAAAGCAGGAAAGATCTCTTCAGGACTGAGCAGAAAGGCCTCAGGGGGAAACCTGGGACATTGTGTTGTCCTTCCTCAAGTGTGTCCTCTCTTCTCCCTTGTCACCCTGTTCCAAATGCTTTTTCCACTTAGATAAATAGGGTTTATTTTTCACCTGTTTCCCATAAGGGACCACAGGAGGACACAGACTGTCTTCAGTTTATTTCCTTGATTCACTGATTCATTCAACAAATATTCCTCTGACATTCTCCCTACATCATTAATTCCCAAACATTTTTAATTAGCACGCCGCTTCAGCAGAGGCAAAACAGCCCTTATTAAAAGCGTGCCTAACCTCAGTGCCTCCCAGGCGTTTCTGTGTCATGGCACACGTCACGTAAAGCATGATGTTCACGTGACACGAAGGATACACTGATTGTGTAGGGCTGCTCCAGGGCTGGGGTCCACCTCTCCTCTGCACACCTGTAGCCCACATTTTGGCACACCACTGGGAATTTCCAATCTAACACTTGGAGCCTACCCTCTGGGGGGGGAAATCCCTAGGCTAAACGTCATCTTTTAACAAAAGAATTCGTTTCAAAAGGCGTGCCTGTTAGTACCATAATGGTGACCTAAACTGTATGTCTTAACGTATTGTGAACTCATTTTAAATTTCTGCCCCAAACAAAATGGGAACGTGTTCATACCAGTGCTATTCCTATGGAGTCACTGCCTGCCTGCCCCACCTGGAGTACACTTGAGCGCCATTGGTTACAGGTAGGCTGCTCTGGGCTGAAGAAGATTTGGGGTGCCTGCCTACCGATTCTAGCCTGTGGGGAGCACGAGGGCTCCCACACCACTCGTAACAACCTCTTCCCCAAGTAGCACAGCTTCTGAGTTGAATGATCACAGGGCTTCAGAATCAGATAAACTGACCCCTGACTGGTGTGGCTTAGTTAGTTGGGTGTCATCACACAAAGCAAAAGGTTGCCATTTCTATTCCAGGTTAGGGCACGTGCCTGGGTTATGGGTTCGGTCCCCAGTTGGGGGCATGGTTAGGGTACATGGGAAAGGCAACCGATCAATGTTTCTCCCTCCCTTCCCTGCTCTCTAAAAATAAATAAATAAAATCTTTCAACAAAAGAAAAAGAATCCGATAAATTGAGATGAAAATATAGCTTTATTACTGATGAAGCTGGATTGGAAAGAATGTGGCTGGCACTTAACATCCAAACAGGCTTCTTATTATTTCCTCCCAGAATTAAACTCACACAGTGTTCGGCAAAGCAGCTGGATAACTGCAGGGCACACACCCCACGGAGTGCAGGAGGTCAGGAGAAGGATTAAAACTATTTTTCCCAGTACCGTTCCCTCCCAGAGAAGTGAGCAGAAGTTTCTATTTAATAGGGCAAGGTAGGAATGCGGGATGATGAAAATAGCCCAAAGAGCCTTCGAGAGCTCATACACTCTTTATTCTCAAGCAAATGCAGTTAGTTTGTCTGTCTTGGCTTCCTAGAAAACAGCTTGAGGCAAAGCCTACAGGTTAACGTTTCCCTGGGGAGGTGGCAAACCCAGGGCGGCAAGAAGGAGGTAAAATGCGAGAGGGAAGAGAGGAAAAGGAATAGTAGCTGGCTAGGGCCTCGGATGAAAATGCACATGGTTGCCGTTCGCTCACTTGGGATGGCTCCAAGGTCGGGAAAAGTCAGTTGGCAGGAGAGAAGTAAGGCGAGCAATTGGCAGCTCCTCCCACTCCCGCCTCCCTTTTTGGTTAAAGTTTACCCCTTGAGTGTTCCTTTCCCGTCTGGGCGGTTATGAGCCCCTCAGAAGCTGCTGGGCAGACAGAGGCTCCTGCAATTGATTGGGTTGGACTTGGTGCTGGAGCTCCAATGGGTGGTTGAGACAGAGCCTGAGCAAGTTAGAGCAAAGACAGCAGCTGCGACTGTAGGGGCGCAGAAGAGGCGGGCAATGCAGGGCAAGACCTGGCAAGATTGCTTGGGAAGGGGTGGGGCTTGGCCAACCAAGAAGGCGTATAAACTGGGTCCAGAACACTAACTTACTTTCTTGATTCTGAGCTTGCTCAGGACCCCAATGATCTGGACAATCAGATGACTGCAACTTAGGTGAGCACTGGTATAAAAAAAAGATGTGAATTGAGAGCTTTCTTGTATTCTCTCCTTGTGATGAAATGAGGCAACTGCCTGCAATGGCCCGGAGGCCTCACAAGTTAGAGCTGGTCCTGCAACTGTGCAAAAGGCCTGGATCGTTGGCTGGACCACTAGCCAAAAACATGGCATTAGAACAGTATCATTTTTATTTATTTTTAATTTTTTTCAAGCTCTATTTGGTGTCATTATTATTTTTTATTGAGATATAATTCACATACCTTAAAATTCAATCTTTTAAACTGTACAGTTCAGTGGTTTTACTATAGTCATAAGGTTGTACAACCGGCAGCACAATTAATTTAAAACATTATCATTGCCCCCAGAAGAAATGCCATACCTGCCCTGGCTGGTGTGGCTCAGTGGATTGAGTGCCGGCCTTCGAACCAAAGGGTTGCTGGTTGGATTCCCAGTCAGGGCACATGCCTGGGTGGTGGGCCAGGTCAGGTCCCCAGTAGGGAGCACGCGAGAGGCAACCACACACTGATGTTTCTCTCCATTCCCCTCTGTCTAAAATAAATAATATCTTTTTTTTAAAAGATATTATTTATTTATTTTTAGAGAGCGAAGGGAGGGAGAAAGAGAGAGAGAGAGAAACATCAATGTGCAATTGCTGGGGGCCGTGGCCTACAACGCAGGCATGTGCCCTGACTGGGAATCTAAAATAAATAATATCTTTTTAAAAAAGAAAAAGAAATGCCATATCCCTTAGCAGTCACTTCCAATTTTCTACACCCCCAGCCCGAAACCACTAACCTGCCCCTGTGTCTGTGACTTTGCCTACTCTGGACATTTCGTGTTCAAGCAGGATCATACAACATGGGTTCTGCTGTGATTGGCTTGCTTCGCTCAGCCTGTTTTCAAGATTCATCCATGTGGTAGCACATAATGGAACTCCATCCCTTTTTATGGCTGATTAATATTCCCCTGTATGGATATACCACATTTATTTTTCCATTCATTAATTAATGGACATTTGGGTTGTTTCAACTTTTTGGCTGAATAGTGTTTCTATGAGTGTGTATGAGTTTTGTGTTTTCTTTTCTCTTGGGGCACGCCTAAGAATCGAATTACTGGGTTATATGCTAACTCTGTGTTTAACTTTTTGAGGAACTGCCGGACTGTTTCCAAAGTGGCTGTACTATTTTACATTCCTACCGGCAATCGATAAGGATTCTAATTTCTCCATATCCTCACCAACACTTATAGTCTGTCTTTTTTATTATAGCCATCCTGATGGGTGACAAGTGGTCCCTCAGTATGATTTTGATTTGCATTTCTCTAATGACAAATGATGTTGCCCATCTTTTTATGTGCTTATTGGCCATAAAGAGATTTCTAGTTAAATCCATTGCTCATTTTCAATTGAGTTATTTATATTTTAATTATTGCATTGTAAGAATTCTTTATATATTCTGGATAGTAAAACCTTGTCAAAATATGTTTACAAATACTTTAATACATCCTGTGGGTTATCTTTCCACTTTTTTGATGTGTCCTTTAAAGAATAAAACACAGAGGAGGGGGGAGGGATAATGGGGGAAATAAGGGAAGGCTCATCAAGGAACACGTATAAAGAACACATGGACAAAGCCAAAGCAGGTAAGTTCGAGGGTAGGAGGCAGGGAAGGGTGGGGTGGGGGGCCGAGGTGGGGTGAAAATGGAGACAATTGTACTTGAAAAACAATTAAAAAATAAATAAATAATAAATAAAATAATAGAACCCCCCCAAGAAAAAGAACAAAACTTTTTTTAATATTTAATTGATTTATTTTTAGAGAGAGGAGAGGGGTGGCAGAAAGAGAAGAAGAGAAACATCAATGTGGTTTCTCTCATGCACCTCCTGCTGGGGACCTGACCAGCAACCCAGGATGTGCTCTGACTGGGAATCAAACCCACGACCCTTTGGTTCTCAGGCCGGTGCTCAATCCACTGAGCCACACCAGCCAGGGTAGAGCAAAACTTTTTAATGAAAAAAATCTTGATGCATATCTTTTTATTACTTTATGCAGGCATGTATCATTGTGTAATTTTTATTGGGATATAATTGGAATATAACATTCTGTTAGTTTCAGATGTACAACATAGTGATTCAATATATGTATGTTTTACAAAATGATTATTTTTAACCAAGAGGGTGACTGGATCAAACCAATCATTGTAGAGTTTGGTAACAATCCTTTCCCCTTCCCCTGCCCTCCATCACAGGCCAGTCAGCTGAGGGCACTTTTCCTGGACCCTTCGCCGTGTGACCCCTGGAGGAAGGCCAAGGTAGCCAGTGTGCCCCAAGTAAAACCGAACTGTCTCTTGAGATGTTGGGAGAAAGTCAGAGGAGAGAAATTTAGGAAAGAAAAGGAACCGGGAGTCCCAATGGCTCACTTCAGCTTTCAATTTCTTTGGTCAACTAAGTACATTCATACATCTCGCTTTTCCTAAAGCAACTCTATTTCAGTGCCAGCAACACCAGCAGCAGAGACCTGGCTGGCATTGAGAGGAATAAGAAAAATTTGGTTAAATCTTTTCACGCTTAATCAAAAATGCTTAACGTTCTTGATTCAGTATAAACTATCCTAAGCGTAACCTTTCGGATATTAGCCAGTTACTCCCCACACTCTATCAGGTGTGGGCAGATGAATTCCCCAGGTACCCTGTGACAGCGGGGATTGGAACTGGGACCCCAGATTTTGGGGCCATCTCCCACAGGGCCCGGAGCCTCCCCATTCTCTCCCGGAGAGCTGAATCTTTTAAGAGCAGATGTCTGTTTTAGGCACAGAAAATACAAAGATGAATAAGACAGTTCCTACTCACAGTGCAGTGGGGAAGCTGGACCGGAAACAAGCAGCCACTCCAACCACGCAACACCCACAACATAGAAGTACTCTCTGTACACACGGAACCTGGCAAGGCTGCCCTGGGCTCCAGTGGTTAGCCTGAGATGGGCGTCTGTGTTTGCCCTGGAGGGGGAACTTGACCTGCAACAACCCCACAGGCTGGCAGAAAGGGCTCGCTCCACATTTGGTGGGACAAAAGGGAACTCCGTCCCAGAGAGGCAAAGGAGTACATTTAGTGGGAAGGGAAGTTGTGTTTCTTCTTCTCCTCAGTCAGCAGACTGGAAGATAAAGAGCCTTTCACTAAAGCAGGTGGAGCTTCCTTCTCCCCATTCCTCAGCACCTCTGTTGCGTTCAAAGCGGAGGCGGAGACCAGGAAGGGGAGAAGATGGGAGGGGAGGGAAGAGAATATTTGGCAAACATTTGCTGTGATTTGGAGCAACGAGGAAGATTAGGACTTTTTAAAACATGCTTTTGTTGGGCCATGCTTTTCATGGGCTATTATATATATAATTCACAATGGTTTTTAGTATATTCACAGAGTTCTGCAATCCTCACCACAATCCCTTTTAGGACATTTTCGTCAGCTCAGAAAGAAACCCGCAGCCCTGGCCAGTGTGGTTCAGTTGGTTGGAGTGTCATGCTGTACACCAAAAGGTTGGGGATTCGCTTCTCAGTCAGGGCACCTGCCTAGGCTGCAGGTTCGATCCCTGGTTGGGGTGCGTATGAGAGGCAGCCAATTGATGCTTCTCTCTTCCATCAATGTTTCTCTCTCTCCCCCCTCCCTCTCTTTCTAAAATCAATAACCATATTAAAAAACAAAACCCTGCATGCCTCAGCAGTCACCCCATACTGTCTATCCCCCCGCTGTCCCAGCTGGAGGACAGTGCCAGTCTGCTCTGTCTCTATACAGAAGCCTCTTCTGGACATTTGATATAAAAGAAATTATACATATATTTCTTTTTGACGGGCTTATTTCTCTTTGCATAATATTTTCAAGGCTCATCCTTGGTGCAGCATGTATGAGTATTTCATGTCTTTTTGTTGCTGAATAATCTCCCATTGTATCGATATACCGCATCTTATTTACCTATTCATCAGCTGACGGACATTCGGGCTGTTTCCACTTCTTGGTTTTGTTTTATTTCATTTTATTTTTAATCCTCACCTGAGGACATTTCCCCCCCACTTTTTTTAGAGAGAAACGTGGAGGTGAGAGAGAAGCGTTGATTGGTTGCCTCCCACACATGCCCAGATGCCTGGACCAGGGATTGAACTCGCAACCTTTCAGTTACAGGACAATGCTCTAACCAACTGAGCCACCCTGGCCAGGGCCACTTCCTGGTATTAGTAATAATGCTGCTTATAAATATGCGTGAACACGTTTTTGTATGGAGGAGTAGAACTTTTCCGTTGGTCGTTATCAATAATTTATTAACTGCCTACTGTGTGCACAAAACAGAGATGGGAGTAGAGGTGAGGGAGGAGGTGCGGGAGGGCCGAGACTCCAAAGCACTAAAGAGATATGAAGTCAAAACACATTACATGAATCCTCAACAGTATCTTGCTCCCCCCGCCCCAAGAAAAAAAGCCATGGAGGAGGCAGAAGGAACGTCTGTTTATGGACTGGAAATGAGATATTAGGGAATCATTGCTCATTTTCTTAAGTGTGAAAATGATATGGTTATAAAGGAAAATGTCTTTTTTTTTTAAATTAGCAACTTCTTTTTTTTTAAGAGTTTATTTATTTATTTTTAGAGAGGGAAGGGAGGAAGAGAGAGAGAGAGAAACATCAATGTGTGGTTGCCTGGGGGACATGGCCTGCAACCTAGGCATGTGCCCTGACTGGGAATTGAATCTGTGGTGCCTGGCTTGCAGCCCGTGCTCAATCCACTGAGCTACACCAGCCAGGGCAGGAAAATGTTTTTATTTGTATGGCATGCATTGCATGCTGAAGTACATAGGACTGAAGTATCATGCTGCCTCCAGGTTATTTTCAAAAGGTTCAGGGGGAAAAATGTACACAGACACGTGTGCATTCATGTAGGTAGAGAAGAAACCACAAAATGTTAACAGTTGTTAAATTATTAAATTGTTAAATAGCAGGATGATGATTATTTGGGTGGCCATTGGACTATGCCCTCAGTTTTTCAGCATATTTAAACATTTCCGAAGATAAAATAAAAATTGATCATTAAATTAAAATCTACAAAACTATAGCGAGGTAAGGAGATAAAAGTAAGGAGCGTACCTTTTAAAACAGGGTGGTCAAGGAAGGTCTCTTTGAAGATAGGACATTTGAATAAAGGTCTGAGTGCAGACAGCAGAGAGTTGGCCATGGGGACCTACCCAAAGGCCATTCTGGAAAGAGGAAACTGCCAGCTCAGAGGCCCAGAAGCGAAAATGAGCTCGGGGATTATACAGCCCCACAGAGGCCAGAGAATGCAGATTTTAGTCTCAGCTTAAGGGTGATCCAGTGAAGAACTGTGAGTGGGGAGTGATGTGGGCTGAACTGTATTGTAAGAATCCCTCTGGCTCTGGGATGGAGAACAGACTGTGAGGAGGGGTCATCGTGGGCAAGACTACGAGCAAAGAGCCAACAGGTGGACTTACTGCAGTGGGGCTGGTGGCTCAGGTTAGGTGAACATGGGGAGAAGGGCTCAGGGCAGGCAAACATGTTGAAGGGAACTCTCTCAGAGTTTGCTGATGGACTACATGTGGGGGGCAGGAAATAAAGTCCGGGGGTCTCCAAGGAGAGTCTGAGTGTCTGGCCAAATGGTGGTGCCATTTGCTGAGATTGCAAACACTGGAAAGGGGGCATGGCTTTCTCACAGGAACGCGGATTTGGTTTAGACTAGCCTGGAAGTCTGCACGGTCACAACAGAGGTGAGATTTAGGTCGGGCCTTTCAAATAATGAGTTCATCAGCGTGAACAAATTAAGTCTTTCATTTGGGTCAACAAACAGGGTGGCACAGCAGAGTGCAAGTGGCATGGCTTTGAAGTTGGGGACCTGGGTTTGAATCCTGATGCTGCCATTTACTGGCTTTGTGACCTTGGGCAAATTACTTAACTTCTTTGAACTTAAAGTTCTTCATCACTAAAGGTGGCAAAATACCATCCATCCTGCCAAGTTGGTAGGTTGTAAGGAACACACCTTAGCACAGTGCCTGGCACAGAATAGGTGTTCAATATATAAGGTTTCCTGCCACTCTGTAGAGACTGCCAGGGACTGCTGTAAGCTGTTCATCTTTTGTTGCCTTTTCATCTGGAGTCTTACTTTCTTCCTTTTATGTATTCAGCATTTGAGCACTTACTGTGCCCCGCATGCTGTTCTAGGAATTGGTGGCTATACGAGTATAGCAGCAAATGAAACAGACGAAATTCCTATTTTCATAGAGCTTACATTCTGGTGGAGAGAAAACACAGATAGCTAAGTAAAATACAGTATGTCATATCTGAGATGGTAGTAAGTCTTAGGGAGGGAAGTTAAACAGGGAAGGAGAAGAGGAGGGGCTGGTAAGGCTCTATGGAGAAGGTGACATTCCTGTTTGAGGCTGAGAGAGTGTCAAGGGCAAAGGCCCTGGGGCAGGAACATGCTTCCTGCGTTAGAGGAGCAGCAGGAAGGCCAGCGTGACTAGAAAGCAATGAGGGAAAAGGGTAGATTCAGCTCCTGTAGGGCCTGGGAAGTCTGTGATGACTTTGGCTTTGACACGGAGTGAAATGTGAAGTACCTGGAAAGTTTTGAACAGTGGAGAGGCAAGGTCAGATCTATGTTTTAAAAGGATCATTGGCACCCTGGCTGGTGTGGCTCAGTGGATTGAGTGCCTGCCTGCCAATCAAAGGGTCGCTGGTTAGATTTCCAGTCTAGGCCACATGCCTGGGTTGCGGGCCAGGTCCCCAGTAGAGGACACATGAGAAGCAACCCCTCTCACTCTCTTTCTCCCTCCCTTCCCTCTAAAATAAAAAATAAATAAAAGGATCATTGGCTTCTGTCTGAGTGAATTCAAAGGTTGAAGAGAGGAGGCCTGTTGGAAAGCAATTATAGTAATGATGATGGCTTGGTAGACATGATGGGGTAAAGATTCTGGAAATATTGAATAGCAGAGCCAACAGGATTTCCTGATAGATTACATACAAGGTATTAGATAAAGAGAAGGGTCAAGGATCATATCCCAGGCTTTTGGCCTGAGCAGCTGGAAGAATGTACTGGGTTCAACCAAATGAAACTGACATTAAAAAAAAAAAGATTTTATTTGTTTACTTTTAGAGAGAGGGGAAGGGAGGGAGAAAGAGGGAAGTAAACATCAATGTGTGAGAGACACATTGATCAGTTGCCTCTCACATGTCCCCAACTGGGGACCTGGCCCACAACCCAGCCATGTGCTCTGATCGGGAATCAAACCAGCAACCCTGTGATTCACAGACTGGTGCTCAATCCACTGAGCCACACCAGTCAGGGCCCTGAAGTTGACATATTTGACTATCTTAATTTCTAAAATGGCAATTTCATATATTTCAACTTAATAGTTGTTATTTACTGAGATGGGTAAAACCATGTGAGGAAGAACTCTGACCAGCATGTCTCGGTTCGAGTGTTGTCCTATAAACAGGAAGCAATGAAAAAGTGTCCTCGGGTGAGGAAAAAAAAAATTCTGAGAAAGAGGTGGAGAAGGTGTCAGAAGTTTTTGTTTCTTTTCTTTTTATTTATTGATGAGAGAGAGAGAACATCAATTCGTTGTTCCACTTATTTATGTATTCATTGGTTGATTCTCGTATGTGCCCTGACTGGGGATCAAACCAGCAACCCTGGAGAACGTATTGGGATGAAGCTCTAACCAACTGAGCTACTGGACCAGGGTGTAGAAGTTTATTTTTGGACATGACAAAATGTCTAATGGGCAGCAGTATGCACGTGTCTGGAGTTCAGGGACAAGGCCCCACTCAGAAAGACACATTAGGGAGTCGGAGTATACATGGCAGTTTAAGCTCTGAGACTGGATGAGGTCACCCAGGGATTAAATGTACATAATGAAGAACAGAACCCCCAGGGACTGAGCCTGGGGCTTCCAGCGTTTCCACATCAGCTAAATGTGGAAGAAGCAGCAAAGGAAACACAGGTGGCCATGACTGGCAAGACAAGGGCTGCAGACAGGGGAGATGGCCCAGGTGAGGGCTCTGGATGTAGGTGTGAATGATTTCCAACCACTCTCCTTTCTTGAGCCTGGGCATTGGAAAGGAAGTTGGGTGTGTGCGTAGACACACACATGTGTGTGTGGGGGAGATGTGATGACATCTTACATATGACTAGCACTTGGGAGGTTGCAACACCTCTTTTACTTGTTTGAGGCAGAGGTAGTGTAGCTGCCGTCATCTCTTCTTACAGATGAGTAAACCGAGGCACGAAGGTTAGGTTAGTTACCCAAATTACGGGAATAGCTCATTTTATTGTGTTTCACTTTATTGTGCTACACAGATGTAGCTTTTCTTTGTTTGTTTGTTTGTTTGTTTACAAATTAAAGGCAAGACCCTCCACCAGCAAAAAGATGACAACTCACTTTACCGTGATCCTCCCTTTATTGTGGTGGTCTGGAACTGAACTCACGATGTCTCTGAGCTTTGCCCACACATCAGTAATAGGTAGCAGACCCGGGACTGAAAGGAGGGAGGCACCTGCCCCCGAGTGTAGAGCCCTCACTGAACTTCGCTGCCTTGGGGGCTGGCGTCTGCCCTAGGAGCACGTGGCAGAGGTAGCAAAGGCATTGTGGGAAGGACAGTGAAGCAGGACACGCAATCTTTGCGTCCTTGTTGCTATTGGCCAGCATGTTTCTGGGCTCCCAACGACTGCTTCTGCGGGGACAGATTGTAACAGGGTTATACAGAGATAACTTGAAGTGCGTTTTAAGCTTGAAATGATTTTTAAACTTTTATTTCCATAGCAGCAAGGAAACTGCTACTATTATTGCCCTCAGAGGGGTCTGTGCCCATGATCTCAGATTCCAAGGACGCCAGCTCAGATGAACCTATTTCCCACTAGAAATTGTCAAACAGGGGTAGGATTGAGGGTGGGAGGTGGAGGTAGTTGGGGAGGGGGAAAAGTAGTGGCAGGAAAATGGAGACAGCTGTACGCTAACAACAATAAAATAAAAGAAATTGTCAAATGGAATCAGAAGGTCTTATTTGGAGAATTTTCACTTCGGGTGAGGACAGCGATACATTTACTTTGGTTTTAGTGCGTGGGTTGGATGAACAGGCGCCTTCAGAGATGGAGCAGCTGCAGGGCTGGGCTCTTCCACTCACTCCACCAAATGACTGCTTTTACCTTACTCCCTCTTAGCATCTTGCTCAAAGCGTAACATTCTCTCCAAACTTATTTTCATGCCTTTAAGAAGCTGCTCCTGAGACCTGGAGGCTCCACCGGTCAAGCTTGGCCATGCCCAGGGGAGATATAAACAGATTGTCACGCTGGTGAGTCAGGCGGGGTTGCACAGCTGCTCCCTCGCAGCGCCCCTGGTTGCTCCTGATAAGGAAGAACGTGGCTCATGCCAGCGTGCTGCTGGGTGCGCAGACACTTAGGAACAGACACTCCCAGGCCCCAGTGTTGTCTTAAGAGTAAATTATTGACATTCGGGATGGCTAAACATTGGGGTGAAAAGGTGAGCACAAACTAAGTCTGCTCAAGATAAGCTCCGGGTTTCAGGAGCCAGTAATAAGTAAAACCAGGGCTGTTATTTGGCACCATTTGGAGCCGCCTCTTGGACCTACCTGGTCAAAGGCAGGTCTCAGGAGTCCTCATGCTCTGGAAAGAGGAGCGGAGGTTGCAACAGGGAAGGGGGTGGTGTGGCACGGGGAGAGGACGGCAGAAGAGGGAAGATGGATTTATGAAGGAGCAAATGGCAGAAGGCCCAAAGAGGAAAGGCCTGTCATTAAAATGTGAACATATCTTCACTGCAAAGAGAAGAAACTGATTGTGTGACATCTTTTTAAAAGTACCCTCTCCCAAAAGTGAATGCCCTTTTCCTTAAATGACGGACAGTGTATATAATAAGGTGTGGGGCAAATGGGGGGTTGATATTAATGGTACAATAACGTCACCACCAATATCATATTACACCTTGTAATGAACACTTCACGTTAACTTTATGAAAAGCAGTTTATAGTTTACAAGGGGGGTTCCCATTCATCTTTTCCATTTCCTCCAACAGCCCACTCAGGTTATGAGCCACATTTTACAGATGAGAAAATTGAGGCTCCAGGAGGATATATGCAATTAACTGAGGCATAATTAGGAGCTGGGGAGGGGCAGCTTTGTCCTAAGTAACCCAGAGCTATGATACTTACTAAACACACTAAAGAGGGCGATTCTTTTCCTGCTCAGAGGGCCAGGTCTCCGCTGCGTTTCCAGGTAGAGCAGCCCTACCTTCTCCAGCGCCGTCCAGAACAAGCTTCTCCAACTAAACAATCAGCATAGCGTCTGTGAAGAGTAAAGCACCAGGGAAAATTCCTAGATGCGCCTCATGCCATTCTTTCTCAGTGTCCCATCCCTGACCAGTTCTTTCTGTTCTGGACACAGTACTTTTAGGTCCTCTAAGCATGCCATCTTGCACTCAGGTGGGTGGGAAATATCCTTATTTGCACAGGACATTATGGAAGCACAGGACCCACCCACCTCAAGGGGTCAGGCAGGTGTTTTGAAAGTGCCAATACCTATTGGAATCTTCAAGCAGTGGTTCTCAAACTTTGGCCTGCATCAGAATCATCTGGGGAGCTTGTTAAAGACACGGACATCCAAGCCCCACCTAGACCTTCTGAATCAGAATTCCCAGGGGTGGGGCCTGGACATCTGTGAACTTAACAAGCTCCCCAGGTGACGCCGAAGTACACCAAAGCTTGAGAAGCACTGTCTCATCATGGGAGTGGGAGTTACTCAGGTGAAGGAGAGGGGAGTCGTGTTGGGAGAGGAGGTAGCAGCAACAGGAGTCTGAGGAACCAAGAGGAGACACAGTCAGGAACAATTTTCTTCTCCATCCTTATCTTCCTCTAACAAAGTGGTCACATAAAGGGGGTTAGAAATCCCTTTCTTCAGGCATGCCCTCCTTCTTATAGAATTGCTGTGTGCACTAGGAACCAATAATGCACCCCTTTTGGAAGAAATCAAAGTAGCCCCTCTTTTTCAGAAAGTAGAGCAAAGGTTACTAGGGGCTGGGGGTGTGGAGGATGAATGAGTAGTTACTGTTTAATGGGTACAGAGTTTCTGTTTGGGGATGACAAAAAAGTTCTGGAGATGGGGAGTGTGATGATTGCACAACACAGTGAGTGTGTTCAATACCACTGAACTGTATACTTCAAAATGGTGAAAATGGCAAGTTTTATGTTTGTATATTTAGCATACACACACAAATTAGCCAGTTTTTTTGAGGGGTGTAATGATGGGAGCCAACAACTTTCAACTTTAGCTGATTGCTGCTGCCTCAGGGGGGTGTGTGTGTGTGTGTGTGTGTGAGTGAGGTTGGCAAAACACAAGTGGATTCATAGATAAAAAATTTTGAAAAGTGATGGCAATGAAAAAGTGATATTATATATACATATATAGAGAGAAATATCTAGAACTCTCTTTCCTGCCCCCTTTGCCTGGTTGACTCCTGGGTTCCAAATCACTTTTTTTTTTTTTGGAGTGGCTCATTGAGTAGTGTCTCTCAAACTTCACTGAGCATAAAAATCACCTGGGGACCTTGTTAAACTGCACGTTCTAATTCAGTACGTGTGATGTGAAGCTCTAGCCTGCATTTCTAACAAGTTCCCAGGTGATGCTGACACTCTAGATCCACAGACTACACTGCAGGGCTGTGTAAACTGATTCTTGGTTTACCATGATATCCTTATGTCCAGCACAGTGATTGGCATACAGTAGGTGCTCAATAAATCTTTACTGAATGAATGACAGAATACATAGGGTTGGTATAGGAGTTTGGAGAGCAGACGATCTTTGTCCTAAACTACAGCATATTTAAGGTGTTTCTGCTTCTAAAAGTCATTCTCTTTGTAAAATTACCTCATACTCTGTAGAGTAAGGATGTGAGTACAGCATTATTTTGGGCCTTGTCACCTTGCTGCCTCAACTCTAATCTTTGAAATAGTTGTCCTATACACATGCAGGATAACGAACTCTGATTTGCAAGCTCTGAGGAAGCCTTGCTATAGTCTACAATCGCTGCAAACAAATTCTCTCCATCCAAGGAGGGAGCAGAGTGCAGGGATCCTGCTGGTATGGGAATTTTCCAGATTTTGGTGCCTGAGTAATTGCCACCTTGGCCTCCTCAAATCAAATACACATCCTTTTTAATAGTGTATGTGATAAAGAGATTCATTACCCTAAAACACATGAATGCATTATTTCTATTAATTACTATTATCGTTTACGATGATGATAACGACACTGGCAGTTGAGCGATTAAGTGTGTAGGTCAGTAGGGGGAGGGGGACGTGGCTGTGAAGGCAGGAGAAAGAGGAACTACACCTCCCAGAATACCCCGGGAAAGGCACGCCACGGCGGCGCCCACCCCTTTTGCCTGCTGGACCCGCCCCCACCGATGACGTCACAGAGGTGACATCACGGCGCCCAGAGCGAGGCTGGGGTAGGGAGGCCGACTTAGCTGGAATCGTCCGCTGGTCGTGGAGGCTGCTAGGGAGCCGGCGAGGGGGTGAGCAGGCGAGCAGACGAGCGAGCTAGAGCAGGCAGGAGGGAGCGTTGCGCGGCGCAGAGTAGCGCCGGGGCCGGGCCGCGAAGGAGCCTACAACCGGAGAGGGGCAACCCGAGCCGGGCGCCGCGGGTCCCCACCCCCACTCGGCCGGACAGTGCCCGGTGTTCCCCCGTGCGGGGGGCGGCGGCGGCTGACTGGACCCGACAGGACCGCGGGGGTGTTGCCACCTCCACCGAGAAGCCGGCGCGGCCGCGGGCTCCTCAGAGCCGGGGCCCGAGGCCCGTGACAGACGGGCCGAGGAAGGAAGGGAGGCGGCGGCGGCGCAGGCGACGGGGAGGCAGCGGCGACACCATGTCATCCCCCAGTCCGGGCAAGAGGCGGATGGACACGGACGTGGTCAAGCTGTATCCTTCGTGGAGGGAGGGTTCGGGCTGTAGGTGGGGGGCGGTGTGGGGATGCCTAGGGCACCCCCTGAAACCCAGGCAAGGGCCCTGGGGCACTCCAGGCCACTGTCCGAGGCTCCCCCTTCCTTCCCTTCCCCCAGTGCCTACGGCGGCTCCTTGGCACCTCTCAGGAGCCGAGAGCCTTTTCAGCTACCCCTTTATTTTCAGTACCCCGAAATGTGCGTTTTTCCTCGCTCTTCCTGCACCCCCCCCGCCCCAGTGCCCGTGACTTTCCTCCACGACGCTTGGACTCCCAAGACAGCCTTTAAATTTTTTTTTTTTTTTTTTTTTTGGCAAGACTAGCCACCTCTCTTCACCAAGGCCACCTTTTAAGGTCTCTCTTCCCTGTTTGCTTCTGATTTAGGAACTCGAGATAGAAATTCCCGAGAGTGAAGCCTTTCCCCCTTTCTTGAGATGCCCCCGTTCCCTCCACTCAGTGCTTCTTGAACTGGGGTATCTCGAGTGACCTCCTTTATCCCTAATTCCTTTCTATATTAGGAAGAGAGTAGTCTGCTCAGGGCCCCCCTTGTAAGCGATAAAGAGCTCTGAGTGCTTTAAATCAGAGACCCCCGGTAAAGGCTCCTTGGTCCCTGGAAGAACCCCACTGTTTTTCTTTCCACTGACAAAGCCTGTCCTACCCATGGTTGTATGTGGTGAGGACCCCCAGGCCCTCCAGCAAGCCACCCTCCATATTGTGGATCTGACAGCTGGGGTGAGGAAGAGAAAGACAATCTCCTTGACAAAATAGCCCCTGTACCAGCCATTAAAGGCAGTTCCCTCTATGAAGATAAGGTTCTTTGGGAATAATTGCCAACGACACCCTTTATTTTCCTGCCCTCCCCCCCTCGCCCCAAGTTTATGTACTCTGGAGGTAGCAGTGGGAAAGCTGTAACTGATAAGAGTCCTTCAGGCAGTGGTTTTGATTGGAGTCCAGACTGATTATTTCAGGACCAACTAGAGAAATTCGCGAAGGTTCCTGTGACAAATCGAGCAATTTTTTTGAGGGGTAATTCAGAGGGTAGGGGGGAGAGGAAAGGAGCCCAGTGTTCTAAACAACTGATCACTGGGGAGAGGGGGAAGCAGGGGTGGGGAGTGTTAGTGTGTGAAACGCGGTTAAAAAGTCCTGTGTCCTGCTCTTTCTGTCTTACCCCCATCCCCCCACCATTTCCCCCTGTTGCAGGGTTTTGTTTATATAACTCAAGTTGTTTGGCTGGATTCTTCAGGTGAATTCCTTCTTTCTTCCTTTTATTTGTCACTGTTTGTGATTGGACGTTTTACCTCTGTGGAGATCGATGGTTATTGCTCAATACTCAGTTATGGAATTTGCTAAAGTTTTTAAACAAGTAGTTTTTGCATTTGGTTTGGAAGCGGGGGATGGGAGGGAAGTTCTTGGGCAAGTGATTTTCTTTTCCTAATCTTTCCAGGAATAAGAAGGTGTTTTTCTCTTCACTTAGGAAAACTTGGCTAGAAATTAGGAACAGATAGATTTCTGAGTTTTGGGGTTTGAAATTTAGAATTTTGGGGAGGTGGGAGTGGAGATTAGAGAGAGGAACAAGTTCTGAAGTGTATGTTATGTACCAAACGTGTGTCCAGGCCTAAGTGGACCCTTTATGAGCGGTTCGTGGCTCTGATTGAGTTTGGTAGATGTGTGAATGATACCAGCAATGTTGGCTTCTCATAAGGTTTCAGGGAAACTTGCAACTGTGGCTATGTGAACATTTCACATAAAGCAGTTTCGGATTTTATTTTTGTTTAGAAACTAGGAAATGGCATGGTGGCAGAATCTGAGTTATTTTTATCTTGAATTCAGAGTTACTGTCACACCTAATGCAAATTTCTACCTAATGTTTAATTAGAATGGGGGTGGGTGGGAGAATGCCAGCTGTTTTTGATCAATGTCAGGTTCTCAAATTATATACATATATATTTTTAGAAGATTGAGGATAAAGGGTGAGGCCTAACTTGACCTGATGCCTTTTCCATATAGTGCCTTTTGTTCATTTAGTAGTTGTGGCATCTAGAATGATTACCGCATTTAGGAGTCAGGGTGTGGGGGGTGGAGAGGCAGAGGAAAACAGACAAAGAACTGCAGGGTGTCTTTCTTTTTTCCTTCCCCTAAGTGGCTTATTTCATAGCTTATTTTTAGTAGAAGATAAAGAAAGGCTAAGATATATTGGCCTTCTGTTCTTTCCCCACCTTCCTTCTTTCTGACAAAAGAAAGCAGAGGCGCTTTAAAATCGTAGATCTCTGAGATAGGAGAACAGCAGTCTCGGGATTCAAAAGGCAGAGGTTATCTTTGTTTCAAATTTGTGATTTTCTGGGTTAACATAGTTTGGAAGTTAAAATTTCCTATATCCTTTTGTGTGTGCATATGTCTTGTCGGTTGAGAGATTTTTGTGGCCTCCTTTCTCTGTTGAATTCACATTAGCAGGCCCAAATGGAGCCACCAGTTTTTTGAGCAAGGTATAGTTAGCAAAAAAAAAAAAAAAACAAAACAAAAAACGGAAAAAATTCCCTAACCCACTAAGAAAATGAGTACAGTTGTGTGAAAGGGCTGGGGGTTGAAAATGAAAGATGGTGGAGAGGAAGTAGAAAAGGTCTGAAGGAATGTACTTGTTTTTTTTTGCTCCTTAGTGTCCCTTGATGATTTCTTTGGTGTGGAGGCTGATAGCTGGTTTCATTGCAATCTCCTGTTTCAGCCCATTTTTGGATGTCTCCTGAGTGTAATTACGCTACAAGGATTTACAGCCTGGTAGGGAACCTGTATAGTAGGAAAGTAGCGGTGTGGGGGTAGGGAGAGAAGAGGATGTGTAACTAACTGGCCACTGCCTTCCACCACCTCCCTAGACACCGACTCTGGTTGTTTGGAGTCGGTGCTGTTTCTTTTGTGATGGGTTGGTAGGAGGAGAGCTGACTTCCAAGTTATACAGGGAGTGAGTGTTTTGCACCGATTCACTTATTCACTTAATAATCTGCTGGGTGATTATGTTCTGAAACTGACTCATTCATTGTTTCTCTTCTGATCCTTTGCTGAGTGTTGTGCAAACCTCTCCAGGAACCTAGAAACTGATGTACATGACTTTTGGGCCCTGTTAAAAGTGTCCCAATCAAAAAACTTACACTTAGCCTAAATCCTGTTGGAATGGTTGTGAATAGTGTGGCCATTTGTCTGCAAAGTCAGGTAGATGAGTAGTAATACTGTGCTGTTTTCAGTCTGGCAATCTTTGAGGTTTCCATCTCAAACTCTGCTGCTTATTTAGATTGTCTGAGAACTGGAACTTGGGTGACCTTAAAGCGTGATTTGCCCTAAAGGAATATCGGTTTAAGTTCTCCCTGCTAGAGGAACAAACAGCTCAGATTACACGGGTTTCCTTGTTGGTGGGGGTTACTCGTCTCACCCTGTTGCACAGCCTGGTGATCCTTTTATCTGTGAACCAGTGGCCCCTGCTGAAGGCTGGAGCTGCTTGTTTTGGAAAAGCGTTTGCAGGCAAAAGGCCGCAGGCACAGCTCCTCACAGCTCATTGGCTGCTCTGTTACTACCCGGAAAAGGAGGAGGGGTGGAGCTTCCAAACAGCTGATAGAGTGTGTGGCCGAGGGTGTTTATGTACAGAAGTAGGGGCTGGGAAGGCCTTGTGCTTGGTGTTACAGGATCAAGTGCATTCTCAGGGGTAAAAGGAGGAGAGGAAAATCTGACCTCATAGAGTGAAAGAAATGTTCAAGGTTAAATCAGAAAAGCAGATCTGATAATAATGGGGACTTGGCATACTCTGTATTTGTTATTGGTGTGAGATTTTGGAACTTACAATAACAAGAGTTTTCAAAGATTCCCTTTTTCAGAGGGAGTGCAGTAACTTGAAACAGGATATGTTGCTACTCTGTGTTCTTAATTGACTCTTGCAGAGACTCAAAAGTATGGTGGAATGTAAGCTTCCTCTGCAAAAGCTTTGAGTTTTAGAAGGGGGCAGTGACTTAACACTAAATTTATTAACGGCATTAGTGAATCTTACAGAATCCTGGGTATCTGCTTAGGGCTCAGAAACTTTCAGTAACAGTTCACCCCCTCACATGTTTGAGTTCCCCCTTTGTGCCATGTTTGGTGTTAGGTGCTATGGGTTTAGTATTGAAAAATTCCTTGGGGGTTGTCATGATGATTCTGTAACCAGTCATTTTTTTTTTAAAGGTCAGCACTGTATATATCACCTTTTTTAATTACTTTCAGGATTGGCTTTTCAAGGAATAGAAAGGTTAAAATATGAATTTTATTTAATGGGTTGTATGGGAATATTTGTTCTTGTTATTTTTTCACTTTATTATTATTTTTTATTTGTAGAGAGAGGGGAAGGGGAGAGAAACATCAATGTGTGGTTGCCTGTCACACTCCCCCTACTGGGGATCTGGCCAGCAACCCCTGCATGTGCCCCTGACTGGGAATCGAACCAGCAACACTTTGGCTCATAGGCCCAAATCCACTGAGCTATACCAGCCGGGATTTGTTCCTGTTATTTAAAAGAAAGATGTTAGCCCTGGCTGATGTGGCTCAGTGGAGTGAGTGCCAGCCAGGAACCTAAAGGTAGCTGGTTTGATTTCTGGTCAGGGAACATGCCTGGGTTGCCAAACAGGTCCCCAGTTGGCAGAGTGCAAGAGGCAACTGATCAGTAATGTATCTCTTGCACACTGATGTTTCTCTCCCTATCTTTCTCCCTTCCTTACCTTCTCTCTAAAAGTAAATAAACCGAATCTTAAAAAAAGATATTAAAAAATGGAAACAAGAAACATTAAAGTGTGTAGCCGTTTGTCTTGGACATCGACATTAGTATTTTGCTGTTAATCAGTGGTTATTCTGTCCTTTAGTTAGTAATCTTTGTAACTCTTTGGTTTGTGCTCAAAGCGTAGACAATTATGTAATGTTGTCATCAGTTCCCCTGTCAGTCGGGAACCTGTGTTTTGCCTTTTATTTCCTGTGACCTCTGTTTTTAGTGAGATGATGAGGTGAAAGGTAGACAGTTTAATGGTCTTCAAGCTCAGAGTTAAAGCTTTGGCAACTCCCAGTGTTCTGAATTTGTTTTCTCCGCCTAGATTTTGGTGACAGATATAACATACGAGTATTATTTTGGTTAAGCAGGAACCCACATGAGTAAGCATTCACAGCTTCAGGACATCTGATTCCTGCAGTGCAGTTCTAGTAAATTACACATGAGCCTAAAAATTCAGCTTTTGGGGATAAAAATTTCTTGCAGATGTGACCCATAAAAGTCCCTTACCCTGTTTGTGTCCATGTGTTAGAAAATCGTGGATTTAGTTTTCTAGTGTTGTGCAATTTCCCTAGCACCTTGACCTGCATTTATATGTAGTATATGTAATTTAGTATCTTGTTCAGTCTTACCAGATTTAATGGTTCCAAGGACCTTTGGATTTTTAGGCATGTAATTCAGACCTGCCAAAGTGCTTATAGTGCAATAGCTTTTCAGCTGTAGACCTGCAGTATATGTTTTAGTAAAATACTGTAATGAAAAAAACTTAGTTGGGTTGTACAAGTACTAAGATAATTGGAGAAAATGTAGTTTACAAAAGGGGAAATAAAATAGTTGCCCATAATTCTATCCTTTAGATAGTGGCTGTCAGTTATCTGGAGGTTTGTTAAAACAGGTAGCTGGGTCCCCTCCCTGGAGTTGTCCCGATCAGGAAGTCTAGAGTGTGGCCTGAGAACTTGAATTTCTGCCAAGTTCCCAGATGCTGCTGCTGTTGGTCTAGGGACCACAATTTAGTAACCATTGTCCTCAAATGTTACCATTAGGATTTTTCTCATTACTCTTTTTTTTCCTCCCATGATAGGTTTTTCAAGCTTCTGAAAATACTGTGTGTGCCTTGTTTTTGCTTAATATTTTTGCAACTGTTTTTCACAGTTAAAAATATCAAGCATAATGAATAAGTGATGTAACATGCCATTTATCGGTCTTATTCTTTGCCATTTCTTTGTGATAAGTAAGGCTGAAATTAACCTCTTATGTACAAGGCTTTCCGTGTATTGCTGGATTATTTCTGTTTTGGAGAAATGGGACTCTAGATCAAAGAAGGTAAACATTTGAATTAAAATATTTAAAAATCTCAAGGTGCACACGTAGTGGGCTTTCATGTTATCCGTGTGTCTTTGTTGGTGTTATTCAGCAGTGAAGCAGTCGGAGTGTTGCAGTGATGAAAGGTGAGCTCTGATGTCTTTGTTGAGACTTTCATTTTTTTGAAAAAATGATGCTCCTCAAGTTAGGGGTACTTTCGTATTTCTCAGCGCCTGTTGTGAGTTGGTGGGTTAAATATATCACGTTCAGGAGCAGATAGATACAACTAGCAAGAGCCGTAGAACTGGTTTTTGTATCGTGAATTTTTTTGTTTTTTTTATTGAGGTATGTTTGACATAATGTAACCGCATATTTAAATTTGATAAGTTTTGATGAAACCCACCACCACAATCAAGACGGTGACCATATTCATCTTCCCGAAAAGCTTATCGTGCCTCGAGGTGGTCATTCTCGCCTCCTCCTCACCCATTGATCTGGTTTCTGTCACTGTAACTAGTTAGTGTTTTCTAGAATTCTATGTGAATGGAGTCATACACTACGTATTTTTTGTGTGTGGATTCTTTTATCATATTTTGAGGTTCATCCATGTTGTTACTGTGTAATTCTCTCCTTTTTACTGCCAAGTAGTATTTTGTGGTGTGGCTGTACAGTGGTTTGTGTATGCCTTAACCTCTTTGTGAACACTGGGGTTGTTTGCGGTGTGGGGCTACTACAGGTAAAGCTGTCGTGGACTAATGCTTTCTTTTCTTTTGGGTCAGTGGGAGTGGAATAGCTGAATCACTTCTGATGGGTAGGTATAGGTTTAACTTAAAAAAATATATATGTATTTTTATATCCATATAAAAATGTATATAAAAATATATATTTTTAGAGAGATGAGAGAGAAGGGAGGGAGAAAGAGAGGGGGAACTGTCTTCTGAGATGCCTCTCATACCTGCTCTGACTGGGAGCAAAGGCAACCCAGGTGTGTGTCCCGACCACGAATCAAACCTGCAACCTTAGCTTTGTGGGACTATGCCCAGTCTGCTGAGCCACACCAGTCAGGGCTAGGTGGTGTTTTTTTAAGCTCTTATTTCTTTACCTTTAGAGAGAGGGGAAGGGAGGGAGAAAGAGGGAGAGAAACAGCAGAGATATATTGGTGTGTGAGATTTGCCTGTCGCAGGCCCCCAACCGGGACCTGCCTGGCAACCCAGGCACGTGCCCTGACCAGGAATCGAACCAGTGACCCTTCGGCTCAGTGCTCAATCCACTGAGCCACATCAGCCAGGGCTAGGTTTACTTTTTTAATAGGTAGCGTGAATTTAATTTTTACTGATGGTAGTCTGTATTTCAGACACATTTAGATTGTGATGTTAAACTATTGTTTCAATTGTTAATTTTAAAGGAATCCCATTAAATAGTATGATCCTAAAGCACTGATTTCTACTTAACTCTGTCAGAGTTAGTTTTGTAGCTGGTCTGCCCTCCCATTCAAAATAAGTGAGTTAAATTTTCATTGTGAAATATTTTTGTTTTGTGGCCCTTTGAAATGGTACTTAAGCAGTATGGGCACAAATACCTATATTTTTGGATTTGCTACTAAGACTTTGTAAACTTTTTGAAAATGCGAGCACACTTTTTATTCATGGTGCCCTTTTCTTGCTTTTTTGTAAAATACTGATGGAAGAAATTTTTTAACTTTAGTGTTCCCTAGCACCTCCAGTTACCTTTACAGCCGTTTGCAGATACTTATTTACGTAGGAGTCTGTGGAGGCTGAGTAGTATCTTCAGTTTTCCTGTGCCCTAAACCAAGGTGAAAGGAACCAATAGCAACTCAGTGCAGAAGTGGAAACAGTCTCAGGGTGAGGTTATCCCTTACTGCGTTTTCTGGAATCCTTTTTTTAAGTATCGAAGATATTGGGTCAACCCTGGCTAACAAAATTACGAAACCTGTGACAGGTTTCAGGCACATAGTTTCACAAGGCATCATCCGTTCACTGTATTGTGTGTTCACTGCCCCAAGTCAAATCTCCCCATCCATTACCATTTATTCTTTTTTTTAATTTTTAACAAAATGATGGGGGCTTGTATCATCATTTTTTGGCATCCTGTGTGAGTTATTTGAAAGAATTAATAGACATTACTATAATAAAATTACAAATTACTTTGTAATATATGGTTATTTTATTTTCCCTGATAAATTACAAACATTAGAATTATTATAGAGGTGTTTTACGTAAATATTGCTTAAAAAAGTTAACATCCTATTACCGACAGCTAGAACTCCTAGCTTGGCTAACAAGAAAAAAGACACCCTGCTTTATGCCTGTTTCAGTTTGGAGGCATTGACATTCGTTCAGTGGGAGACTTTGGTTCCGTCGCCAGACACGAGGACGATGCCTGGAGTGTGTGTGTCAGAGTGTTGTTTTCGTTTGCCTGCGTGTAATTTATGGGCAGCGTAGAGACCTTTGAAAACACAGAAGTCTGAGCACTTTTGAGGGCAGTACAGTCGTGATTCTCTGGTGGGGTATTGCATTTGAGGAGAATTACTGTATTTTTATGGGCAGGTGGTATGGTTATTATAGTTGCTTCTGTGTACCTCACCAGATGCTCGGGAAAGGCGGGTGGTTGTGTGCAGGCAGATGCTCAGGGTGGTAGCTGCCATGGCTGGAAGAGCCCAAGCCCTCAGGAGCCAGGTGGTGGAAGTCCCTCTAGGGCAGCACATGAGTGATAAGGGATCGGTTTTGTCTCCACCTGGTTTCTTAGGTACCTAGGGCATTAGGCAGTGGTTTGAATAGGTGCTACTGATCTTTTGACCTGGCCCTACGGAAGAAGTCAGGAAAGAGTGGGACACCTAGGTGAAGGGGCAAGGATTGGCTGGAGTTCGTCATCCTCGGGCAGAAAGGTGTGAGCAGAAAGGCGTGACTGGGGGATCTGTCCTTGAGCTCACAGATGGTACCTAGGCTGTAGCACTTGTAAGAACCACATTGAGGGGTTTAGAATATTATTTAGTTGTGAATGGCGTCTTTATGTCTTTTGTTCGGCTTCCTGGTTTCTAACTTTTCAAACCACTTTCAGGGAGGCATTATTTATAAAAGTAAGATTCCCTACATGTGAAATTGTTGTTAATGTTGCAAATTATGTATTTTATTTTTAGTTAGGCAAGATGTTTCTTTTTCCATATATCATGTTTTTATCATGTACTTTTTTTCAAGGTTTCTTGGATTATAAAATCTTAGTTGAAGTAATATAAATAGAAAATTAGATACAGCAGGTGCCTGGTTTGTGTTAACTCTGTTGCAATTGGGTTACTACTTCAATTAGTGAAAAGAAATTTAGTTGTTTTGTTTAAATGGTGCCAGTATAACTTTGGTTATCTGGATATTGCTTTTTAATCGGTTGACTTCATATTGCAGAGACAGTTTCTGAAAGGTTCATTAATTTAAAAAATTTAAAAGTTCAGCCCTGGCTGGTCTGGCTCAGTGGATTGAGCTCAGGCCTGGGAACCGGGGGGTCGCCGGTTTGACTACCAATCAGGGCACATGCCTGGGTTGCAGGCCAGGTCCCCAGTGGGGGGCATGCGAGAGGCAACCAACCACACATTGCTGTTTCTTTCCCTCTCTTTCTCCCTCCCTTCCCCAATCTCTGAAAATAAATAAATGAAAGCTTTAAAAAAATTCAGGTAAAGATTCCCATTGTAGTGTCTATCTGTAGGTTGGTCTGGTAGGAAACACGTCTGTAAGAGACCACCTGGTGTTACATAGTTGTATACATTGTTTCATGGGCTTACAGACTACTGCATGTTTACTCTTTTGATAATTATTTATATAAATCTGTGAGTAAATTAGTAAATCTCCATGGCAGCAAAGCTTGAAATTATATAACTCTTTTCGTTTTACTCCACAGGAAAGAAACTGGATTTTTAAAAATTCCTCTTAACAAATGGTAACTTACTTTGGCTCTCAGGGTTCCTCGCCTGTCAGCTGGTAGAGCAGCTCCCCCGCCCCCTGTCTGCAGGGCGTGTGTTCCCAGACTTCTGCTGGACGCCTGAAACTGCTGATGGTGCCCAGTCCAGCGCACACATTTTTGCCTGTGCTTACATACCCTTACAGCCTTCTCTTTGGCTTATCCCAATTGCCAGCATCGCTACTCTGGTACTTAGGAGCCATTCATCGTTGAGTGAAACGAGGGTCACCTGCTCCAGGCACTGCAGTACCTTGTGAGTAGGTTTGATAACCAAGGTAGCTGTCAAGTGACTGACAGGCGGGGAGTGTCTGCAGCAAGGAGACACTGGACAAAGGGATGATTCACACCTGGGGTGGGATGGAGTGTGACTTTGTGAGATTTTTTTCATGCTACTCAGAAAGGCATGCAAGTGAAAACTTTTAAATTGTTTATTTCTAGAGTATTCCATTTCATATTTTGACCTTGAGTAACTGAAACCATGGAAATGGAAACTGTGCATAATCGGGAGAACTACAGTTCTTGATCATCACTAATCCGGACTAAGACTCCTACAATGAAATCACACTATGGCCCTGGCTGGTGTGGCTCCGTGGATTGAATGCTGACCTGCGAACCATGGGAACCAAAGGGTGGCTGGTTCAATTCCCAGTAGAGGCATGTGCCTGGGTTATGGGCCAGATCCCTGCTGGGAGCTTGTGAGAGACAACCACACACTGATGTTTCTCTCCCTCTTCTTTCTCCCTCCTTATTCCTCTCTCTAAAAATAAGTAAAATATTTAAAAAAAAAAGGGGGGGAATCATGCTATGATGTAGGTCTTGGATATTTTGGATTTTTATTATAAATTACATTCAAATGGAAGTGCATTTTAAATACTTGAGGCATTTTCTTTTTTTTAATCATTTTTTAAAATTGATTTGAGAGACAGAGGGAAAAACAGGGAAACATTGATTTGTTGTTTCACTTATTTATGCACTCTTTGGTTGAGTCCTACATGTGCTCTGACCTGGAACCGAACCTGCAACCTTGGTGTATTGGGACAGTACTCCAACCAATGGAACTGCCTGGCCAGAGCACCTGTGGTGTTTTCTGACAAAAGGAGTTTTAGCTCTTTATCCTAACTTGGTGGCTGATCTCAGTGTTGCTTTAGAATATATTTAAGTAAGTATATTAAAATGTAGAACATCATATATAGTTGATAACACAGTCGTTGATTTGGCAACACAGTTTTACTAGTTAATCCAGTCAGTTCACCATAGCTACTATCCTGATGCTAGAGGGGGAAAAGCCCTTTATTTAACACCTCTGTTGGTTTGTATCCTTAGGGATTAAAAATTTAAAAAATATATTTTTTAGGTCAGGTTTGTTTTATGGGTGGAAGAAGGAGAGGAGGGGCTTTTGAGTGTGTTCTTTAGTCTGATTGTGTGGATCGCTGCCCATCTCCTGGCAGTAAAGAACGGCGGTCTCAGTGCTGTCTTTGATCAGCAGACGGCATATGTTTAAGTATACCTGTATGGAGTCATTCCTGCTCTTGTGAACACTTTTGCTTTTACCTTTTTTTCTGTAGACTCCTGGGTTAGAATAGTTAGGTACCAGAGTCTTTCTCTCTTTAATTAATGTGGTGTTTCCTTTGAGATTTAGCCGAGAGTTTTGTAACATCTAAAAACCTTAACACATCAGGAAGGCTGTTGGTGGCTCATGAAGACTGTAATATCATTTCATATAGTATTTCTGTGTACCTTTGTATATGTCTTTTCCTTTAGTGTTCCTAGCCTGTATTTTGGCTAATTTCTAGAACTCGGGCAAGACAGTTAAGTGCACTGGCAGGGAAGTCCATAAATAAACCTTTAGGGAGAAGGTATTTCCAGATCCTTTCCCTACTTCACATTCAAGGTTAATTAAAAGTAGTAATGAAGCCAGGTCCTTTTTTCTAGGCCTGTTTCACTGTGTGCAGCATGGCAATTTTTCATCTAACTTAGACTTACCAAAAATATGAAAAGTAGTTTACAGTTTTGTTGTTTACCTTCTGAATGCAAAAATAAGCAATGCCTTAGATTTGCTTTAACTTCCGGTGAAGTCGGGCACAGTGGAACTTGGCACCTGATTTTGCGTTCTTGATACTTTAGAGGTACTAGTCTCTTCTTGCCGCTGAAGAGCTTGTTTTTTCTAAGCTGGTGTTAATACAGTCTGGTCAGTGTTTCTGAGATTCAGAAGCTACTGAGTGACTGCATTTTCTTTTAAGTCCTCACACTAGGAAGTGGAGAGGTCTGTATCTCCCAGCCTCAGCATCCTCTTTGTGCTCCTCGGGCAGAGTAAATGGGAGTGGCCTCCGGCCCTCTGGGGGCTTGTTCCCAGGGTAGAGTTTGGGCCCCTTTGCATCTTGTAATTCAAAGAATGACCAACAAAAAAATCCCGTGTCTGCTGGTGCTTGCTCTCTGTTTTGGGGAGTGACTTGGTGTATGTGTGTATATTCAAGCCTTTGAACTGGATTATCTTAATCAACAGAGATACATGTCTTATTTTTTTATTTGCTTGATAGGATAAAGAAATTCTATTTTTTTACTTGAACATTCATTTAAATAAAAAAATTTTTTTTTAAAAAATTCTGTTTTTAAATTGGGACTTATTACTCATTTGAATTAATTGAATAAAATGTAATTTATTAAAGTGAAATCTTAGAATCTTACATAGATTTTGGCATGTTTTTATACGTGGAGAAAACTTGGCAGTGCAGATAATAAAGTATTACAAAGCAATGGTTGCTTTCTGAATGTAAGGATTCTTTGAGTAGAAGTTAATAATTGTACTCTTCCTAGGCAATATTATTTGTGACCTTAAGTAATAGTTAGAGAAATACCGATGCTTAGCTGTAAATTCTGGTAAATTTTTTTTATTGATAGAAAAACTAAAAGCCAAAGTTGAACTAAGGAGCCTGCATTTCATTTGTGAATTATAAAATCAGTTTTGCTACTTAGTAGTCACATTTGGTATGTGAAAAATAGAATTAGAACTATAGACTAATACCTCAGTTAATTTTATTTATGAGTGTGAGTCATGAAGTCAAAACTAAAAATAACAGTAGGTTTTCATATAAATGTTCTGACATCTCTTTATAACAGTAGATTAGATGGCATTGTGTTTTGTGTTCTGAGGTGTCTGGTTGTATGTGCCCTGTCAATTTAAAAATATAATAAGTCCCATAAGAGCACCTGATTCATAGAAGCTTTTTATCAGGCTAGAATGGCAGCATGCTGTTCTTTTCAAAATTTTATATATTTAATTATCTAAATTATATTTTGTTTTTAAAAGGTAAATTAGGGAATGTGGGGGTATAATTGAGTAAAAGAATATGCCCAGAGCCAGGATCCCATCAGAGGTTGAAACAGTTCAGAATTTAAGCATTTAAATATTTTGCCTTTATGCCTTTTAATACTTTCCATATATCTTAAGTATATCTTTTGCAGAGAATTTAGGTGTCAATATTTTTATTGATATTTAAGCTCTGAGTGCCTGTAGTGGATCAGTTTTGCTTTATGTTTTAGTATTTTTAATTATTAGTGTCAACACAGCTGAACGTGTATAAAAACTTTATATGCTTGATTTTTAAAAAGTTGGGATGATTTCGTGAAAGAAAGCTTGGGATGTAAGCGACTCAATTTTCTGCTGTTTTCGTCTTAATGATTGGTACCTTTTGACTTTTTAAGGATAAACTTTATTTTTGATTTACAGAAAAGTCATAAAGATAATTCAGAGATTACGTCTCTGTTATCTTTTTATATTACAATGGCACATTTGCCAAAACTAAGAAATCAACATTGGTACACTGTATAAATTAAACTCTGGGCTTTGTTCAGATTTCACCCATTTTTCCATGAATGTTCTTTTCTGCTCCAGGATTCAACCCTTAGTATTGGGTTGGCCAAAAAGTCCATTTCGTTTTTTCCATAAAATAAAGTACATTTTTCATTTTCCTCAACGTTATTAATTTGGATATTTTGATTATGTTGGCTTTCCCCCACGTAGCATAACATTGATTGTTCTCAGCTAATGTCTCTGATTGCTACCAACTTCATCTGGTCTGCCCCACTGTGGAGCATCCTCCAGCAGGAACTCTCCAGCATGAAATTTCGCAAACTTCTGGTGCATTTGATCAGTCACAGCACCTTCTCTATACACTGCATAAATTTTTGTGTGTGTTTCAGTTTTGTTTTTACCTTTCTTGAAATAATAAAGCATAATATGCTGAAAATGTAGTGTATTTTCTTCCATCTTCGATATTAAAGTGACTACACAGAAATTCACCAATTTTTATTTTAAGTGCATACTGATATGGCAGCTGTCATAATACAATCTAACAGAATTGTTTCAGATGAAATTAAAGACAACTAAGCGCTACTAGAGCCATCTTATGGAAAAAAACAGACTTTCTGGCCAACCCAACATTTCCTAGTCTGTGACAGTTTCTCACTACTCCTTTGTTCTACATGACCTTGACTGTTTTGGAGTACTGGCCAGGTGGTTTTTGGAATGCTCCTCAATTTCACTTTATGTGATTCCCCACCCTCCCCACACACACACCCATGATCAGACCTCATGATAATGAGGTATTAATATTTGGCCAAATTCATTGCGGTTTTTTGGAAAGAATTCCGCTGTGCCCCCTCATAACTGCACTGGGTATGGTAACCTCGGTTCACGTGGCTGAGGTGCTTGCCAGGTTTCTCTCCTGTGAAGTTACTGTGTTTCCTTTACATTCTGTTCTTTGGAAGCTCATCACTAAGTTGTGTGACTAACACACTTGGGGGGGGGGAGCGGTGCTGGGGGAATTAGGTTTGACCTCCTAGAGGGAGTAGTTGTTTTTAACTTCTGATTGTAACCTGTTGGTGCATTCATCTTAGTTATTTGTGGCTTTGGTATAGGAGTTCTGTTTAGCTATTTGCATGGCAAATTTAACTTCTTAACATTTGGCTGTTTTTAGATCTATAGTAACATTTATATGTGAAAATGAAGATTAAATTTAGGATGAGTTGCAAAGCTATTCATTGAGAACCTCATAACTCAGAGAAGTGTATAGTCTAAAAGAGTTCTAGATCAGAAAGAGAACTTGGGGATAAAGTAGTGATAAAATGCTATTACATTCAGTATATGTTTTTGTTACAAACTCTGGCAGGTTCTTGAATGTCATTTTGTTACAGTGTTGATGAGATGTTGTAAGGAACTAAACTCTGTATCAATTAGCCTAATGGTAAAATTGGTTTCTTTGTAGGTCATGTTCAAAAAGTTTCAGAACCTATCTACTAGGTTAAGTGAGGATTTACTGTAGTTACATAATTAGTAAGAGAATATATTCTTAACAGCTGCTAATTATAGCAAAGGGCCATTATTTTGGCCCATAGAAAGAAACATCGTAGTCTATTTTAAGGAGTATATTTTTCACTATTTTGACATTTTTTAGCTGTTCTATTTGTAGTTTCAGTGAAAATCTTGATATAATTGTAGTTGACTTTCACTTTTTCTTCAGAATTTTCAAATCAGTTGAATCTTACTCCTTTAAATGAGAAAACTTACTTTAGTGCTTTTGTTACATTTTTATATTGTCTGAGTTCTGCTATTTTCTCCTTTCTCCCTATGAATCACACTAACTGATTTCCATATGATAAAGTCTTACGAAACTACATTGTTTTCTTGATCAGAGTACTTATAGCTAAGGCTATTGGGTAGTGACCTCTGGGAAAGTAACAGAAAGATATTAAAATTTGGCCTAACCCATTTGATCTAGAGTAAAAGTTAAGGCAAAGTATTTTATCTCCCAGGGTTGTCCTTGAAAATAGGAAGAAAGGTAGAAATGGAATATTAATGGGAAATATCTCACTAGTTATAGAGTGGTAATAAATTCTATTTTGAGATTGTAGAGGACAGTTCAGGATTTCTATGTCTACTTAAGGAGACACCTGGGTTTTTGTGTGGTATGTAAGTAAGAAGTGATTAAAACCAACTGTTTATTGATTTAGTTATATCAGTTTTCAGACCTTTGGCCTTTGCCAGCATCTGGATGTCATGTAGATGCTAAGAACCAATAGTGTGACACTTAGGGTCGGTCCTCTTACTGGCTCGACGACCCTGGGCAGGCAGTCAGCTGGTGTTTCGGTAGCCTCCATTTCCTTTGCTTGCTTTCTCAACTGTGAGTGCTCCAGTAACTTAAAAAAACAAAACAACCAGAAGACTTTTTAGTTTTAGGTTCACAGCAGAATTGAAGGGAAATTACAGAGATTTCCTGGGTCCCTCTGCCCCCACTCGTGAACAGCTTGCCCCATAATTAACACCCGCCACCAGAGATGCATTTGTTATAATTGATGAACCTACACTAGCACATCATAATCACCCCAAAATAACTTACAACAGGGTTCACTCATGGTATGCTTCATCCTGCAGGTTTGGACAAACGCATGACAACATACATCCACCATTGTGGTCCCACACAGTATTTTCACTGCCCTAAAAAACCCTGTGTTTCCCTTACTTACTCCACCCGCTCCAGACCCTGGCAGCCACTGATTTTTAAAAAAATTTTTAACAAGTTTTTTTTTTTTTTTAAAGGTATTTATTCTTAGAGGGGAAGGAAGGGAGAGAGGGAAACATCAGTGTGTGGTTGCCTCCCGTGCGGCCCCCACTGGGGACCCAGCCTGCAGCTCAGTCATGCACCCTGGCCGAGAATCAAACCAGCAACCCTTTAGTTCGCTGGCTGGCACTCAGTCCACTGAGCCACACCCGCCAGGGCTCAATTTTTATTGATTGATTAGAGAGAAAGAGACAGACTCAGACACCTGTTGTTGTTCTATTTATTAATGCATTCATTAGTTTATTCTTGTATGTGTCCTGACTAGGGATAGAACCTGCATCCTTGGTCTATGGGGATGATGCTCTACCCACCTGAGCTACTCAGCTGGGGCACCACTGATTTATTTTTTTAACTGTCTCCATAGTTTTGCCTTCACCAGAATGTCATAATAGTTAGAATCATATAGTAAGTAGTCTATTTAGATTGGCTTCTTTCACTTGGTAATGTGCATTTAAATTTTCTTCATGTTGTGGTAGCTCATTTCTTTTTAGCCTTAAGTAACATTCCATTGCCTGGATGTACCAGTTTGTTTATCCATTCACCTTAGTGGGCCATGTTTAGTAAATAGAGCTAATAATCTTTAAGGTTTCTAATTTTTTTTTCCAGATTTACCTTTGTACTTTCTTCAAAAAAGCCTTTTGAGCCCTGGCTGGTGTAGCTCAGTGGATTGAGCGCGGGCTGTGAACCAAAGTATTGCAGGTTTGATTGCCAGTCAGGGCACAAGCCTGGGTTGCAGGCCACGGCCCCCAGCAACTGCACATTGATGTTTCTCTCTCTCTCTTTCTCCCTCCCTTCCCTCTCTAAAAATAAATAAATAAAATCTTAAAAAAAAAAAAAAGTCTTTTAGTAGCAGGTAGCTAAATTCTGTCCTGCTAGCCCATTCTGTCCTCATGTCTGCTTTTCTTATCCTCCGCTCCTTTTCTGTAATACGGCACTTCTCATTCTAATGTTTATTCTTGTAGCATCTTGGTTTGAGATGTTATGGCCCAGTTTTTCCGGATAAAAACCTGGCTGCACAGACTGGTTGGAAGTGCTGAGATCATAGAGTAAGTCCTTCTAGTGATGGGCCTGGAGCCAATTAGGCTTTCTCATACTTTTGTCCCTTACAACATGCAAGTTACTCTCACTTTACTCTCATTTTACTTAGTGCCCCAAAATACAAGAGTAGTGGTGTTGGTAGTTCGCACATTCCGAAGAGAAGCTGTAAGTGCTTCCTTTAAATGAAATGGTTTGTACGTACAGGGAAAAACAATATGGTTTGACACTGTCTGCAGTCTCAGGCATTCACTGGAGGGTCTTGGAACGTGTCCCTTGCGGAAAAGGGGGACTCCTCACTGAATGCTGGACGAGATTGTCATGGAGCCATAAAGTCGATGGTGTGCTTTATTTGTCCCTCACATAGTGTTGACGTAGTAGTACAGTCTTTGATAAAATATTTGAAACAGATTGAATTGAATGTACAATAAACCACATGAGTACACATTTAGCCAAGAAGGAAAGTTAGTGTGTGAAGACGGCAAGTGTGTTTATGTTAGTAAAGAATGTCAGATCTGCACTGTGTTTTGTAATTCTAAGACGCTTTTTCCTGCATCTTCATAGCTTTGAAATCGACATGTCTTACAACTGGCGGGGAGTCACATTTCAGTGACCAGCCTTTTTCTTTCCTGGTGTGTTGTAGAGCAGTGGTGTGTCATCGATGCGATGGAGTGAGGTGGTGCCTCTTTCTGTGTGGAGACAAGGAGGACACACATTGGATGGTGGTTTGCTTCTTGGGCTATAGGATGTGCTGCACTAAATGCTATTTGTATCAGGCACTGACCGGACTCTGGCAGCTGACAGTGGGGGACCATTGTTAGAATATTTCATTCATAGAGCAGTTATCTTTATTCCAAGCTAGAAAACTAGCTAGAGTCCAGGCTTTTCAAATAAAATAGAAAGCTGATATAAATTTTTTTTTTGCTATGCAGTCTTTTACTTTTTATTTAATCATATTTTTGGTGGGAACATAATGGTAAGTATTGAGTTACAATTCTGAGTGAAGCAGGCCTGGGGAGGTTTTACTCTAGTTCTTGGAAAAGGAGTGAAGAGTAGCAGAATAAGTTTTCAGGAATTTTCTTTTAATTAAAGAACTGTACGTATATTAATACTTCAGCTGATGCTTGAGGAATTAGATTACAAGTTTACTTTCGGCTTCTGTTTTTTCGAATCTCAGCACTGTTAATATTTATTCTACATGATTTTATAAGGGCCCAGGAGGCACAGGTGCTCACGTCTTCATCTTTAGAGCTTTTTCTGCTCTCTTGAGTAAGTCTGTTTAAGGATAAGTTACCAAATTCCATCATTAACTCTGGGCTTCTCTTCACTTCTGTGTAAAAGTGAACAGGACCATAGCGTGGAGAGACTGTCGGTCCTTGAACAGCATGGGCCGCGCAGACACGTTTATACGCAGATGTGTTCAGTAACTACGCACGGTACCGTAGATGCCACATCTCTTGTGATTTTAACGTTTTCTTTTCTCTAATACACATAACATACGAAATGTGTTAATCGACCATTTACATTATCGCTGAGGCTTTCAGTCAACAATAGGCTATTGATAGTGAAGTTTTGTAACCAAAAGTTACATGTGTGTATTTGTGCAGGGGGTCAGCACCCCTAACTCCTGCATTTGGAGGCCAACTGTATAAAGATACTACACAAATAAATACTGTGGGCACTTAAGAACTTAAAAATAAGTTTGAAAAGAGGGCAGGACCTTTGAAAAGCATAGACTTGAATCTCAATCAGGTTTTGGGAAGGCTGCCTGAAGGAAGCTGAGTGTCTTGGAGGCAGGAGTTATATATGCAGGAGGGTGCCAGTGGGGCTGGGAAGTGTCTGGTGGCTACCTTGATTTAAAGGTCAGAGGTGGTAAATTAGTCCCTGTCGAGTATGTACTGCTGTAGTTCAGTGTATGTGACCAAGGTTATGTGGGTTGCTGTGAGTAGGCTGAGCTTTTTGCTGTTTATGATCTAATGGACACTCAGGGCCACACCTGATAAAGATACTTCGCTGGAGGTACGTTCCCTCGTCATCTCTCAACCTAAGGAGGACTCTTGGTGAAGAATATACCCACAGAGGTGGTTAAAGTCTGACTGTGGATTGGCAGCATTGTAATAATTTTTATAGAGGAAATGCATGATTTTGTGGCACATTATATGAGAAATGATTGAGACTATTTTGAAATGCGTATCCCTTTTCAGGTACGTATCACATTTGAAAAGTAGAATACAGTATAGTGGGTTGACTGTAGGTTTTAGTCACATATTTGGAATTGCATCTGCATTTATTTCCTCATCCAAAACATGGAGAAAATAACACACTATGAGATTGCTTGAAGAATCATATGAATTAGTGTATGCGAATACATTTAGTATGTAGTTGCTTAGTGAGTAACTCGGGCATTGCAGTTGGCTGCTAGTAACAGATCTGGACTAATGCAGCTATAACATGGAGTTAGCAAGTAGGCACAAGGGCAGAGATGATGTCATTAGGGACCGAGGCTCCTTCTGTCTTTTTTTACCCAGTCCTCTTTAGTGTGTGGCTTAGTTTCTAAAGGTGTTGCTCCGTCCATAACATTCTAGTTTCACACAGGAGGAGGAAGGAAAGGGCAAAGCA